>CAJQUW010006277.1:0-275999 GCA_907163375.1 Prostheceraeus crozeri | reverse complement strand
ATGCAAGTACTGTATTTCTAAAGGTCTCTGTTATTGGATTACTGGAAAATTTGACCCTTTCGGTCCCACAGTATCATATATGATACATATTTTCAATGGCCTAGCTTAAAGAATTGCAAACTTTTTTTCACTATGACGATATATTCGTAATTAAGACGCATCAAATTGATATATTTCATGTTAAATGCATTCAAGTTTGAAATCTGTGTCAACTTTCTACGAAGAGTTTTTAAACACATTTTTCTCGTTTACAGATAAGATAAGTTTTTATCTTTTCTGTATTCATTGTATATTGATTATTCCAACAAAAAATAATTTTGTGTTATCCTGAATTGAAGAAGCAGTTTTGATGATACGTTAGAACCCTGCATTATTGTATTACAAAATAGAGACATGAAGTCCAATGTATATGATGCATTGGGACTTAATGGAAAATCCTAAACATTTTGATGTGGATATCGGTTCACACATTAGGATGTCAGGAAGGCAGCGAAGAAAGTATCTGTCAAATGTCCAGCTATCGTCAATCATTACAGCCGGCATGTGGGAGACGTTGACATGCTCGACATGCACATGGCACTTTACCGCTGTGAGCACAAAACCTGAAAAGTGGTATTGGCCGATCTTTCTTTGGGCTCACTTGTGTGTTGTGAACCGTTGGCTGCACTGCAAGCGTGACCGGAAGCAGCTCAATGAGCCTGTTGGTATGGACTTGTTCGAAATCACCACCAGGATTGCCACTGTACGCATCATGCAGGAGAAGCCGCATGGGAACATTTCTGCACGGAAGCGTCGACGGCCTTCAACTACGTCAACATCCGAGCTCGATATCATGGAAAATGAGCCAGAGAATAAAATTTTGCGGGTTCGCCAAGTCACTCCAATTGAGGAGGTGAAGAAGGACGGATACGCCCATTGGGCCGAAAATGGTTTATGTTGCCTCAAAGAAGACGCTGTAATAAATGCAGTGTGCTTACACAAACTCGCTGCATGAAATGTGTCACGCATTATTTTGTGCTTTTGACCAGAACGGAGCTGTTTTGTGGACTATCATCAGTAGGCATACTATTTGTAGAATTTTGTTATTCCACGTCTTGTCTCGCGTTGTTGCTCACATAAATCTCATTTTTCGTGTTAAATACAAATCAAGGAAGTGCATGTCATGATTTTTTGCCATCCAAAGTCCAATTATATGACACAATGCTAAAACAACCGTTAAGGCCTAATGGATCATGTATGATACAAGCGGAGAAACATACAAGGAAAGTGCAAATCGTTTCAATTTTCGATATTTAGTTATAAAGTAGCATTGAATGAAGAAAAATGATCAAAGATATTTTTTTTCGTTTGCTAATAAAAAATTGGGACTGAAAAGGTTAAATAATGAATTTAACTTTTTATGAGCAAATACATGTGCATTCATCAGACTTGGGCGCACTCTGAATGTTTTCCGACCACACTCCAGTCTGGTGAACCCAAAGTACGCTCCGCGCTCCGGAGCACGGTGCGCAAAGTCGGAGTGCACATATCGGCTCTGGTATTCACAGACCACCCCTGGAAATTTCTAGATCCGTCACTGTATACGGGGTTGGGAGTGCTCGTCCCCTTGCGTCGATTTTTGTTACAGTTTTTCAAAGCTAAACCATGTCACCTAGGTTCTCATGAGTTTTTTATGAGTTTTTATTTCAGGCCGTTTGGAAAGTTTCTCCAGCGCGAATTCATGACCTATTTTGGAAAATACTTTTCAAAGCCTTAATTTTGCCACTGTCATGAATATTCAGTATTATTGCGCAAACCGAATGCATCGATTTACAATTGACCATCTTATTACACCATATTACAATTTCATGAAATCAGTATCGAATGCTGCCTTGGAAACACAAGCATAGTGCAATTACTACTTTTGAAGATATTAGTATTGGCACTTTTAGACCAGAGACAAGAGAGTGACTGCTATTTATTCCCTCTGACATAGCAATCAGGATTCCTGAAGTATGTGACGCTTGATCAACAGAAGGCTTATGGCAGGGTCAGAACGCCGATTTTAGCAACACCGGCAACCGGTCCGCCTCGACAAAAAATTTCGAAGACCGACCAGTTATTATAATTAATATTTATTTCAAACATTGACGACATTCATTCTAGAATAAATCATTTAGTTAATCAAAAAAATAGCGCATTTTAAATGGGCCTGTAAATGCAACATAATTTGTAAGTTTGCATGCTATCTGACATAAATGCTGTGAACCGCTCCTTAAACGTTGCAAAAGTTATTAGCTTACAATTGCAGTTTCAAGCCTTGATTTTTATCTCAAATGAAGTTTACGGAATTACACATTCTACCCTTTCAAGTAGCAGCCATCAGTTATAAAACATGAATCACCTGAATCTCTTATGTCTGAAAGATAAGGACCAGTTGATAGCTGCATGTAAATTTGCAGGAGAAAATGTAAAAGGCTATTTACTTGTAGCAATTACTTTTTGTATTGGAGGTATATGCATGTATTCGTAAATGAAAGTCACATTGAAATACAGATGGAATTATGTCCGAATCATACAATAAAGTTATACAAAGTAGAAGACAAAAAATGCATGTTGATACGAAAATACTGATAATCACAGAGGCCTTTATTTGACAGTACATAGCGCATGTGAATGGTACAAATGAGTTACTTCTTCGCACTGAATATAACATAGATTGTATAGAAGACGATCTGAACGGACGGACAAGTCTGGCGACTGGTGAATTACATTTGAATGATCACAAACATAGAAATTGATAGCAATAAAATCTCTAGAATGGAAGTTAAGATTCATGGAATACACAATCAGTCACATGTGCAATTCTAGGCTTTTCATTGGTGGTGCATGCCGCAATTAAGTTCTCCCGGATATGCCGCGACATTGAGGCAATTTCCATTTTGGTCAAGTTCAGATAAACAATTAGTTTCTATGGTCACGAAGAACATCACAAACATTAAGAAATAGACGAAGAGCAGCTGCATGACTCCTCTTCTTCAAAGAGGTTGGTCCAGGACAAGTACAGTCAGAGACACGATAGGGAGCAAATTTATTGATGTACACGGCTTTAGAATCTTTCAGCTTTGCATTCAATATTCACAGGCAAATGGTGAGGCATATTCGAAAAGCTGCGAAATGTGAAAAAACATGTCAAGTTAGATTGGGGTTTAGAGTTCTCAAACAATGCATTTTTGATTGTCAAATTTAGGAATCATATTGGTGTGACTATCCCATGACAATTTCGCATCCAAAATTGCACTCAAAATGCACAATCCATCAACCATCAGCACATCATCAATTGTCTGTGGGTGACAATCTGACAAAAAGATTTTTTATTTTTTTTAATTTCAATTTTGCAACCTTTTATCGGACTGGCAGTCTTCCATCGATTAGTGCGCGTGTGACGACAAGCAATAATGTGTGTGCTCAACCAGTAATAAGGTCTATGGCTCAGTCTTGTTTATGATTTCAACAATATTTTTGGTCGCATTTTGTGTATTATGACTTGAATTCTCAATTTGTATGCCTCAGTTTATTTGAACAGAAATATTGCAGTTTCATGTACTTGGCTTAGATAAACTTAAGCAAACATTAATAAGCTATTTTTAGCTACCATTATGTGCTGTTGTGTCTGCTAGGTCGTCGAAACTTCCATCCTGATTTTGTTATTGACAAATCAGGCGTATCCCCAAATATGGTGTCAAATAGGCTAATCACAGAACATCACAATAACCACAATGACGACTACATGATAATTACAGCAAATTTTAGGAACATTCATACATTTTGCGAGGGAAGCAAAAAGTAAAGATAAAGACCAAGCTGAAATTTGCGACAAAATATATAGTGAAAGTAAAAATTATTTCAACTGATTCTAACGTCAGTTATCTTCTGTAGAGAACAATTAAACCACAATTCTGAATGTGTACTCTAACTCCTTTCAGATTGTTGGAAGAAGACACGTTGTGTCGTACATTTGTCCTAAATAATCACTCTTGATATAGTTTTTCACACGCGTCAATTAATTCGCTACACGACAGTTTCGACTACAGAAATCTCGACAATACAACTGTTTATTGTACCCATAGATAATGACTCTCCATTCTGTATCACGCTACATCAAATCGCTTCATTATAGCCACAAAAACATACTGTTGTACCTAGCGTATTAAACCAAAGTTTTCTACACGATAGAAATTTTGAATTAGCAATTTGAGCAAACAAGCGAGTGACGCTGAAATTGAGGCAGAATGAGATACTGTAAATTTATGAAAACAGTCGTTCCCATGAAAACAAACAGTTGAACAGGTGAGGCAAGTCAAAGAAAACATGATTTTACTATAACAGCTCAGCCTTTCTAATTGTTACAAATGAAGCTAACGGGTAGGTCTGAATAAACTATTGTCTGTTGAAAATATTGTTTGTGAAGTAATCCTGAATAAGAAAAACTTTTGGTAAGCAGCACACTAAGTACAGTTAATATTCCACTCTTGGGTGAATAAAGACTGATAATAAATGAACCTGGCAAATGAATTGATCGTAAATTTCAAGAGTGCTCGATGATGAAGATAGCCAACATCGAAACGCAAAAACAGATCGGGGTCCTGTCCATGGACTGGCTTCAGTTGCTAGTCAGGTGCAGACCAAATCTCTGCCACGTTTGAGCAATGTCTAACTTAACTTAAGTAGAAAAAAGCTTGTGATTTGCTGCTGTGAAAGAACTTTCTAAGTTTTTTATATAGAAACTTTGCGTTTATAAAAGTTGATAAACGCGAATCAATCTCGCACTGCCCTTTAGGTCTGCCATATTTTGTCAGACATTTGCCAAAAGAAATATGTAGTTACAGTCGGTTCGCAAACTTCACTTTCTTGTAATATTCTTGAATTGGATGCTGCATGTGTTCACCACAATAAAAAGATAATTCCTGACAAATATTTGTTCCATTATCATAATTCTCCTCTTTTTTCCTTAAGTAATTGTTTGATTTCAACTAATCGAACAATTATTAGATTATTTCTTTACTTAGATTTGAAAGTCATCACTATCCTCAAAAACGGATCGAATGTTATAAACATGAATTGTTTCAGATTCTTTCAGTTCACTTTCAGATTCTAGAGGAAATTCCGAATCTATTAAACGAGGTCATCTATTAACTTCTCAGAGGTCAGATGTGACTCAGATCAAACAAACAAATTGAGATTTGTTGTGCCGCTCAAAAGTACACTATGTTGAATATACAGAAGTTGTAGCACGGATGTGGAGTCCGATCACTATGATAGGATTCCGTTTTGTTATAGGAATCTCGCTTTGTTACCAAATGTGAGCATCAACCTTAGATTTAGACTAGTTTTTGGCGATCTTCATTTAGACAGCAAATTCAAAGCTCTCCGCTGATGTGAATGACGTAAATGTGGCTAAATGATACACAGATGAAGCTGGAAAATTCCAGTTCAATAGTTTCCCCGTTCTCAAGTCAAAATGGTCTTCGGGCAAAGTGGTCTGCAAAATGGGGTTTTTAAAACTGTCCAGGGGAAAGTCGCAAAACACAATTTCAATAACAGAAACATTTTCAGCGATATCTAAAACTTAAAGAATATCTTGGAGACTATTTTCACGCAAACCATTTTGACCTGGAACCGTTTCTCCATTTGTGAGTTATTCAGAAATTTTGATATTTTCTCATCGGTTATTATATGACCGATCACATATAAGCATGATAGGAAAAGTTCCATCCGAGCCTTCAGTGCAGTTTTTAGCACCCCTGTTAAATGTGATTTAGCCAATTTTACAAAGTTTTGTGCTATTGACATTCATGCATTGCTTTTTTTGAGTTGCTGTAAAATTACAATATTTCACGTAGAGATCATTGCATCTATTTGGCAGCGAATATATGATGCACATGTATGTACTGGTGCTAAATTCACACTTTTTGTTCAATCAAGAAATCCAAGAAACAGTATGAAGTAAATGACAATGTTGATGAATACTCATTTTCAGATTGCATTGTTTTACTTGTGTATTCACTGTCTTCTGATATAGTGATCAAAAGCAATCATGTTAAGCATTCTGTTCTTGCAGCTCTAATGAAGCTATTACAATCGAAATGTTATACCTTTTTCTACAGTTTTCATTAATAACAACAAAAGATTTCATAGAAAGTCAACAATACAATGTAGCACTCATGCTCAGGGTGCACTCATGCACTTACATTACCGTGCATACAAAATGATCCGTAGCATTGATGAAGATGAACTGAAGGATGATGAACTGGTTCTAGAGATTTACGTATTTGTGAATTAGCTGCGAAATCTGCAAAATTGTTAGGCCCTTATTATTCCCAAAAACAGAAAAATTGAGTCTCAAGTTTCTGTTTTATTTTGATGAGAAGTATGCTTTCATTTATCATTTCTCAATGAGCAGCAATATCATCTGACATTTTCTTTCAAGACTCTTTTCAGTTCGCTCCTTACATTTGAAAGCCAATTAAAAGAAGTTCTAAGCGGTCACAAGAAGTATGGTTTGTTTTTTCCCAATGTAGCCTTTTTGAGACCTCGGTCCGATGAACAAATGCACGTCTCAGAGTATTCACCATAAACACCATAAATATAGGAAACATTCATTCAAAAATGCTGCTCACTTACTTGAGGACAAATAAAGAAAGTCGAAATATAGCCCCAAAGTTTTACATCAAGTGAAATATCACTTAATATATAGAAATGACCAAATTCTGCTTAGTTACTGATCAAAATTTAAATCTTACTTGTCTGACAAAATGAAAATGGCGAGTGCGTTCTTATTAATAAAACGACTATTTTGAATGCGCAATTTTTTTACTCCTATTATGAATGTTAGACAAAATTAGGTATGCTTGCGCAAATTCACATGCTTTGCTGCTGGGCAGAATAATTCGGCGGGAGGAATAGTTTCTGTCGCTTTTATCGACTATGAGAAGGCGTTTGACTCCTTAGTTGAACTGCTATAAAAAGGCCTCTTGCTGGTCTATGGCGTCAAAATCACTCACTATCACTGCTGTCATGGACCTCAATGAACACACATTCACTTTTATCCAAACCAGGTGCGGTCCAACCACGGCGTCCAACACGAGTTCTGTCGATGAGCTGAAGTCTTGCTGATAACTTTTCTGGTACAGTCAAAGCTCGGTAATTAAGACCATCAATGCCAGACTTTCAATGTCTTAATTATCGAAACTTATATATGCCAAATATACAGAAAATGCCACGGCCATATGATCTTAATTAACTGAAGTCTTAATTATCCGTGTCCGAATCAACGAGCTTGGACTGTAGTTTGCTGAAAAGAGGACAGCAGCGCTTCAACACAGATGTAATGATCGTACTGCATAATTCGCACCACTTAATAGGGACTACATACCGTCTATTAACCTTGAGTGCGTGGAATTGCAGATTAGCTTTCTTGGTGATAGCATCAACATGCGTCAACCACTTTAACCGTGAATTTCGTTGTAGACATGATTCATGAACTTTGATAGAGTCAAGTTAGTTGCTCCACTTTCATTGTTGATGGAAGAGCAGCATTTCAACATGTTTTCAATAAGAGACAATAATTTCATTATTCGCTCTCACTACTGCTGCACCGAGCGACAAAAATTGTCATGTTCATCGGTACTGCACTTCACAATGCTCAATCTGGAATTACTTATGTGACATTTCAAATCAGCGGCGCAACTGGAAAATAACACAGGACAAAGTGTAGTACCTTTCGGAACTACGCTACGATTCACAAATTGCGAGGATTTGATATCATTGTCCTTCGCAATGGAAGTGCGATTTGAGAGAGGGCACTGGAGCCCAGGAAGAAAGGAGCCATGGAAATCTTTGTATATCAACATAGTGATGGTAAGATCATGCCAGATGCAATTGACCGTTTTGGACAGAGCGTTCATTCGTTCGTCCTCAAAGCAGCGTCTATTTATTTAAATCACTAACTTTCTTTAAGATAAACGTCGGTCAAATTTGATGGAAAAAGTGGCAACACTATTTATGTATCAATGCTTGTGATTGTTCATTGGCATATTGTTTTTAAGCAATAAAAAGACATAAAAAATAGGCGTAGAAACAAAAAAATTTCAAAGAGTATATTAAGCTTTTATATTAAAAGCCTTCAGCGCCGACAATTTTTGTCTACCGACTTGTCTTAAGAAATTCATGTGGACGTTTACCAGCACTTACGGCCCACAACGAAATACTTTCGTATTATAATATTCGTACCACAGTTATACTTTCGTAGCTGGGTCTCGGTTCAAATCAGCATTGTATGAAAGCTTATTTTGACTAGTTTTCGCAGTCACTATCTTAATGCCTTCGCAAGTCAAATCTTTTGAACTAAAAAAAGTTACTACGAATTTCTTAACTAAAAACTGAAAAAAGTTACTTACGAAAAGACACTACGAACTTTTGAGATCGATTTAGATCAAGGATGTAAAGTTATGATCTATAAATTAGGGTCAATTATCATGTGACACATGCAAGGTTGCACAATTCTATTATACTTGCTATATGAAATGAATTACATTTTTCAAGGGAATGATAGCATGGTACAGCTTTATAATTTTATTACAAACGCTTCGATAGCATCCGTAGCTTAAAACCCGAGCTTTAGCAGTTATGTATTTGCTTTTGCAGCTAAATTCTACTCAAGGAAAGCATTGATTTTACTGCTTTGTCGCAATTGACGCTTTCGTGGTCAAATAGACTACGAAAGCAAATATGTTTGGCAGTCAAGAACTGCGAAAGCTAATTTGCCTTCGTTGTCCTTTGTTATTTTCGTTTATTAGTTCCCATTCGTAGTCAAAGCCACTTAGCTTTCGTAGCCTACAGCACAATGCGGCTTCACTTGTTTATCTTGAACATCGCTAGAACCATTCGATAAAAACATCTTGAGTTTTAGTGGTATACACTATCACTCATCAAATAATTTGTCATTTTAAATGAATGCGACTATTCAATCAACCGATCGGTGTTTTATGTGAGGATTGTCAGGTGCATAAAATCATTGAAGCACATATTTCTATCTTCAGGTAGAGGTTCCGATGGGTTCACATTTAATCTGTTTTAGCACACCGAATGTGTTGTTTTTCAGTTCGTCTATTTGTGGGTGAATAGCACAATCAACGTTCCAATGCAGCGTAATCAAAGCGCCATCTTTTTCGAAATTGAGAAATTGAGCAACGATATTTTCCTCAGGACCGTCTCTAAAACTTTCTTCCAAACCGCTGTAAATGAACACTGTCTTGTTTTGTATGAATACACGGTGTAGTTTAACAATATGCGCGGTGCACTAAATTATACGTTTGAGATGATACAGCATATGCTTGATGTTTCAAGCACCAGCTATGCGCCTAACTCCTGCTGCAAAAATGTGTAATTTAAATTAAAGATTTTTCGCTCAAATGTCTATGGAGGCCAGAATGTGGTTTGTGAATCGGTGTGGGAGACTTGTCGATTCCCAATGGACCATAACTTTTTGGGTCGGTTATCATATCTTTAGGACATATGTACGAGTATATAAGCATCATTCACTGAAGTTTGTATGCTTTTAATCTGAAGCACATGTATTTTCATTTACAAAATCTAGCATTGAATTGAAGAATGCCTGCATATAAAGCTTTCACGCAAAAGTGGCAGACAAACTCACAAGGAAATTCTCCAAACGGTTATAATAAATGAACCAATAAGTTAAAGTCAATTAGTTATACTCAAATCCGTTTTCAATCTCCATTCGAATGACTGGTGAAATTGGCGGATTCGGTTGGATGCATCATTACTAAATCACAGAGTTCATCTTTGAATGATAGTGTCTCATTAAATAATCCCTTGTTTATTGAAAAACAGCAATGTCATGAATAATCAAGATATGATGCTGATTGACAGCAGCCTGATGACGGTTTGCCTGCTACGCCAAAAGGAAAAGTGTCTCTTTTAAAGAAGTGTATGACATACGATAAGGTCTGTTTCTGAATTGACAAACCGCTCACTTCAAACGCTCGACTCTAGACGTGTGTGAAGTTAGCACCGCCACTCAGCACCGCCATCTTGAAAATGGAATGTGCCACTCAAATAAACCTAACAGATCCATGCATTTGGTGTGTGCCAGCATGTGCCACCCATTATTTTTAAAGAATTCCTCCTAGTTTAGGAGAAATCGCTGGTTGAAAGTTAGACATGGCGGTGATGTGAAGTTAGCACCGCCACTAAAATTTTTTTTCCAAAATACACAATCAAAACATACGAAACACGCACAACAGATAGAAGACCATCAAAGACATTGTGCCAGCAAGTTTCAGCACCTAACTCCACGTACTTCCGGAGAAATCAGTCCCCGAAACCACAAAATGGCGGTGATGTGAAGTTAGCACCGCCACTGAAGTCTTTTTTTAAAATACGCAAATAAAACACGCGAGACAAGTACAACTGAGAGATGATCATCAAAAACATTGTGCCAGCAAGTTTCTTCTCCTAAGACGCCGTACTTGTGGAGAAATTAGCCCCCGAAAGCTCAATACGTCTGGCGGTGATGTGAAGTTGGCAGAACCATCTTGAAAAATGCATGTGCCAGTCAAACCAACGATCAGAATCGATCTAGATGGAGTGTGCCAGCATGTGCCACTTATTTCTTTCACGAAAATACCACCAGATCCGGTGGAATACCAACCCGAAAGCTCAATGGCGGTGATGTGAAGTTGGCACCGCCATTTTGTGGTTTCGGGGACTGATTTCTCCGGAAGTACGGGGAGTTAGGTGCTGAAACTTGCTGGCACAATGTTTTTGATAGTTTTCTATCTGTTGTGTGTGTTTTGTATGTTTTGATTGTGTATTTTGGAAAAAAATTTAAGTGGCGGTGCTAACTTCACATCACCGCCATGTCGAACTTTCGAGCATCGATTTTTCCTAAACTAAGCGGAATTCTTTCAAAATAGTGAGTGGCACATGCTGGCACACTCCATCTAGATCGATTCTGATCGTTGGTTTGACTGGCACATGCATTTTTCAAGATGGCGGTGCCAACTTCACATCACCGCCAGACGTATTGAGCTTTCGGGGGCTAATTTCTCCACAAGTACGGCGTCTTAGGAGAAGAAACTTGCTGGCACAATGTTTTTGATGATCATCTCTCAGTTGTACTTGTCTCGCGTGTTTTATTTGCGTATTTTAAAAAAAGACTTCAGTGGCGGTGCTAACTTCACATCACCGCCATTTTGTGGTTTCGGGGACTGATTTCTCCGGAAGTACGTGGAGTTAGGTGCTGAAACTTGCTGGCACAATGTCTTTGATGGTCTTCTATCTGTTGTGCGTGTTTCGTATGTTTTGATTGTGTATTTTGGAAAAAAAATTTTAGTGGCGGTGCTAACTTCACATCACCGCCATGTCTAACTTTCAACCAGCGATTTCTCCTAAACTAGGAGGAATTCTTTAAAAATAATGGGTGGCACATGCTGGCACACACCAAATGCATGGATCTGTTAGGTTTATTTGAGTGGCACATTCCATTTTCAAGATGGCGGTGCTGAGTGGCGGTGCTAACTTCACACACGTCGACTCTAGACAGATTCAGATTCAGTGGCTGTGCTCCATTGTAGATCATACTTCTACAGTGGAAGACAGTAATCACTACTGTACACTGCACAACAACAATCTTTCTTCAATTTTTGCTTCACATGAAATCTATCATCTGTAAAAAACCATCATAGAAGTTTTATGTTTCCTATGATTCTTCTTATTCAAGTGTCGTTGTGGGACGACTACCGAACCAACCGCAATAGCTGCCTCAGTTTTCACCGATTTGGAGCTTTAAATTTGATCCAGATGAGCTAACAGGGTCATTTGCTTCATGACCACTTGCACAGCACAATTGTTCAAAGCATTTTTTGACCGCGTCATGAAATACGAGTATGTCATAATTTTTTGAATTTATAATTCATTATTATTTGTCGATACGTTTACCTCATGATTCAAAATGTAACCCTAAAATTTATAAAATTGATCTATTGATCAGCAAAGTTTTATTGCTTAGTACTAATAATTTATCACATTGACATGCTTTCATCTTGCAGTAGAATGGAAGGGACACTTATGTGACCGTGTCTCATCCACAGGTTTGTCAAATACTGGGAAGATCCTACCTAAACGTTGCGAATAGTAGAGAAATTACCGTTATGATGCTAGGTTAATGTCAAATTTTGCAAAGAATGAATCGAACTAAGCTTGTTTGACCGGTAGCTGAAATGGATATGAACACTTGGTAATAAAATTTTTTATCAGTTCTTATGATTAATATCGGTATTTCCTGAACGAAAGGTTAATCTACATATTTTCGATCAAAATTACATGAAGATAATTATCGTTAATAATCATTAATGCTTCACAAATTCGTGGAGCGCCCGCAAATTAGTGAATTGAATAAGGAAGCTCAGAAATCAACCTCGATTTTATCAAAACTGATAGCTCTATATTGTAATTGAATATTCTATGACCGGTGGCATACAGGACAAGTTACACCTTTTCGGTTAGCAATGTCTTTTGACTTTGCGCAGGGGTATCAAAAACTAAACTTGTCAAATAAATAATTCCAAATGCAGCAGGAGCAGTCATTTAATTCATCTTATATTATACCAATCGATCTACAATTAGGAATTGCAATTAGAAATCCTCAATGTTGGAATTTCGACTTTGATGTTTCACTTCAACGTATTTTACACAAAAACAGGACTACAGGTATCATGATAACAATCTGTTTGTAGAGAATTGGACTGTCAGTGGATCTATTACATGAAATACATGACGTGAATAAATTCAATTACAGACATAAGTCTATGCATAATAATTATAGTGATAGTCACTTATCGAGACAAGTGAATGAAAAATCATACGTGGTTAATGCTGACAGATAATAGAACATAAAGTAATTTACAACCAGCTACTAAAATAGTGTTGTTTTGTGAGAGAGAAACTAAACAGGTTGCGCGCCAAATATGACTCCTTCATTACTTGTTTCTTTGAAAGTTATAGTGGGAATGTGATCGCTGTTTACTATGTGTGAAAAGATAAGTAGGCCAACTACAGAGCTGATCATAAAAAAACGGACCACCTAAATTCCGCTGAAATTCAATCGATTCTCATGTCTTCCGATCATGTTGCACATCAACTTGTCATGCATACTTTTAGTAATTCGAGAGCTTGCATTCTCAGCTTTAAAATGAGCCATGATAGACTTGCATCCGTTGTTGTATTTGCTGTGCAGTACTCAAAATATGATAGTCAATCAATTTGCATACCACTATTTTTAAATAAGAAAACATGAGTATGATAATTATTCAGGCACGGGGAGAGCGACCATTTTTTGAACTCTCTTTTGACATACTATGGTCAAAATCATTGAACTAGGAAACAATTTGTGATATCGTGAAGTTATCACAAAAGCATGACCCTTTTGGTTGAAAATGTCACGTTCTCACTTTTTCATCAAAAATGTCTGTGTTTGGTATTTTCAGAATCCTTGCGATGTGAGGAGTACGAATATGCAAGTTATAGTACTTATATAAGTTCACTAGTTCTTTTTCAAACTTCTTCCATATTTTTTCTCATAGCCGCTAAAGTACACAAACACTATGTATAGTGAACATTTATTTTTGATTGTTTGCCTTGTAATGGTACTTAAGCGGTAATGGGAAAAATTTTGAAAGCGTTTGAGAAGGAATTATTGAACCTATTTGAATAAAACTTACATATTCGCACTCCTCACATCGCAAGACTTCTGAAAATACCAAACACAAACATTTTTTGATGAATAGGTGAGAACATAACATTTTCAGTCAAAAGACTCATGATTTTGTGATAACTTCACGATGTTATCAGTTTCTACTAGTTTTTTTACTAGTTCACCGATTTTGATGAACAGTGTATCAAAAGAGAGCTCTAAAAAGGCCGCTCTCCCCGTGCCTGAATAATTATCATGCTCACATGTCTTCTTATTTCAAAATAGAGATATGCAAATTGATCGATTATCATATTTTGAGCACTGCTCAGCAAATGCAATAACGGATGCAAGTCTATCATGGCTCATTTTAAAGCTGAGAATGCAAGCTCTCGGATCAAGTATGGTATGCTGCTGTGCAACACGATTTTTGAAGGCATGAGAGTCGATCGAATTTCAGCGAAATTTAGGTGGTCCGTTTATTATGATCAGCTCCGTGGTAGTATCTCAAAAAAGGGGGCAATTCTTGTAAGGTGCGATACTGAGTGGTATCAGCATTGTAAGTTAAGAAGTCGATAAACAAACTTCACAATGAGGAATTAATCAATCAACTAATTAAGTGCAATCATTGACTGACATCAATCAATCAATTAATTGCGAGCAATTTATTGCAAGTGATTACAATGCAATATGTTCTGTACCACAGATTAGAGTTGGAACAGGTCACCGGTATACCGTCACTTCAATGATGATGGGAAATTTGTATTGCATATTTAAGTTACCTGCTCTGGAGTCTGCAGAAAACCTGTATGAGATTTCCAAGCCGGTAGCGCTCCGGTACCGATCAAGAAATATGTACAGGCTCCAACTTGCCGTGGCCGCGTCTGTATGCTTCCTTTTTTTCATTTCCTTAGCTATGAAGTTCAGATGTCGAATTATTAAACTTGCTTCCACTATCATTCGTCTTCGAATTTGCAGCGCTATCTTGATCTCTTATCCATTGAAATCGAATTCACGTGTGGAAAACAATGAAATGTGCTTTGAATAACTGAATTTACTCCTGGGGAAAGATTTCAAGCTCCAGATAAATCCATGCATCAATGAAATACCAGTCGCTCCTTCAAGGGATGAACTTTCTTTCTCTTGTATTGTAATGGAGAAATTAGTAGACTTGAATGAAGACTATAATACACCAATGCCTATTTGAGCACTAAGCACTGTTTTATGCAATCAGCGAGATGAGTCATGCGCATGTAAAATGTCGAGTGCCGAATTGAATATGTAACTCCGGAGGATAAGCGATGTCATCTCTGGAGATTGTTTTCTAATTATTACTATTCCTTTGAAGTTTATACAGTGTTTCATTAAAATTGGATACATTATTCTTATGCATTATTTTTCAAAATTGGCTGCTCACTCATTTCTCATGTGTTTGATTGCATCTTTTTCGATGTCACATGCATGTAGCAAACCAAAGAACGAACCTCAAAGATCAACCTCAAAGAAGCTATTCTGTAGCAAGGCATTATTCTCCAAAGATTTGTCTGAGATTCAGATAATAATTTGCCAACCATGAGGCTGACTGAACCCAAGGGTGAGATTTCTCCAGATATTTCAGGAATTCGGGAAATTTTGCTTGAAATTTATTGGGTCCTCAGATTTGTCGCAAACCCAGGCATGTAAGTTATATTAACAGTTTGTGCGCATGGATACTGAATGAAGCTGCTTTCCTGCATTTTCTCGTTCAATGCTCTGTATACATAGCGATAATCACGTCACACTTGTCTGTATCGACAGCACTGCAATCGATGGATACCTCAATAATAAGTTATTTACAATGAATCTAAAGTCGATTGCACTCAACTAAGATAATCGAAATTTTCATTCGTGAATTGCATTTTTGACTTCCGGGCCCAGATGCAAAATCCATCCGGGTGTGGGCCCAGCTCCAAGCTCAGGACGGAACATCATAAGGCATAAGTCAAATTGCTTCTGATACTTTCCAACCATCCGGACGCCAAAGAAATGAAATTAAGATCACATTAATAGAAAGGATGGAGGCATTCAAGCTTGCATTTCAAGGTTCAACTTTGCTAAATCCATTTTAGGAAAAAATGATAACAAGTTTGAACTTTTGTCATAAAAACAACAACTCTACATCTGTAGATGAAATTTTTGTATTTCTCAATAGAATTATAAAGCAATGATCAATCGATATGAAAGTTCATTTCTTTTTCGTCGGCAATCTTCAAACATCTGAGTTATAAAGATAATCTTCATGATTTTTTCTTGATAACTTTATCCAACATCATTAGAACATATCCTACAGATTTATTAGTGGGAATTTTCCACATTACCACTGTAATATCGTAAAAAATGATAAACTGATCAAACATGCAAAGTTATCGCCAGAAAGAGTAAACCGTTTGAAGCATCCTTTATTCTGGAGGAAATCTCTCAGGTAATATGATTCCAGTTGAGAAGTCATCCGTTTGATATTAGGAAAAATTGGAGGAAAGTTCCTTTAGCATTTTTGGTAAATAATCTGACTAAATTAGACGATATTTGGTAAAACAACAGGTAAATTATATGCTCGACAAATATGGAGAAGAAAAAAAATTTATAAAACTACTTTAATTTAGTTAGTTTGGACATTTTTATCCAATCAAGACTTAGGGCATTTTTATACTGAATTTTTGACCCATTGAATTTTATTAATAATCTCTGAAAGTGTTTCATATAGAGATAGCTGATTTGTTTGAATTTTGGCATGAAATCCGAGTATTCTGTCAAAATTTAGTTATATTTTTCAACTACAAGGTAACTTTGAATGCTGTTCGTTGCTTAGAAGAATTTAAAATATCATAAAGCATTTTGTGAATTCGATAATGCGAAATGCAGCATTTTCTATCAAATTAGGCTTCTATCTATTTTATATGAAATGAATAAATGAATAAAAAGCGTTGTGTAGTTCGTCAATTGAATCATTGGTATCTGAAATTCAGGCGAAGAGGAGTCACAAGCAGCCACCCCGCGCCCCGGCTCCATACAACAAACCAGCTTTGCATGCAAATGTAGCAAGGTCAATCACAATAGACGGATTGCTAGATATCGCTGCCATCTTCATTTAGAGCTTTTTGCGACATGCATTTATAAGTAATGTTTAAAGCAGGATTGGGGAATGGGATGCATCGATATACTGTATATTTGGCTGACCGTCTACGAGAGACAGTACAAAAACACGATGAGAAAGTACAACATGAGGAAAAAGACAAAGATATAGATTAAAGCTGTCAGAAAGTCTGTTACTGTCGTTTGCTGGCCACTGTTAAGGCATGGCGACAAGAGGAACGATCTTCTGCTAATTGCTGAATCGATATTTGCTAAAATAAAGGAGTCAATTATCTCATTAAATGATCGTGATATCTCAAAAGATTCTCAACATCATAATTTAACCGTTTTTTTTACTATTCCAGTATATCTCCATGCAATGGATAGGACGATTCACTAAAGGGCGCATTATAAAAAGCATGAATGATACTTGCAGCGCATTAATACCACGGGAAGTAAGCAGTCCATTATCTGAAATGATAAAAGGGACCCCCACTTTTTCGGTAATTTCCACAAAAGTGGCATTGATTCACTCATCATTACAGGTATAATGAAATCGTAAAGAAATACCAGTTAGGTGTTCAGCCAATGTATAGACCAAGAAGCAGAAGACATAAAAGAATGAAGAATAAACCATAAAATAGTCAAAATGGTTTAGTAAAGGAAATTTTGGTTCTGTCTTATTTGTGCCATCATCACTAAATCCGAGTTAAGAAAGGTGATGGAATGTGAAACATTAAACCCATAAATACCGAAAGTAATGAAATCTCAAAACTTCGGCATGATATTGCGTGGCATAGGTCGCTGGGCATCTAATAGTTCAAATATCACAGATTTAAGAATATCTTTATCATTAAGTACTATTTTGACCACCGTCCTTTTTTAGGGACGGTGGACACAAGGGGGGATAAAGTTAAATTGCAATAAATATTTGCCTGCAATAGCGTGCTCCGGAAGCACTATTCATTAAATGATGATGCATCTGCATTACACATGTACTGCTGACAGATAAATGTGTATTAATATCAAATCTAGACAAATTGGACTTGTGAATATATTGAAAAATTGTCGATGAACTGTAAAAGATTGGAAATTAATCAGTATATTGAAGATCTTTACGATTTTACACATGGATTTCTGATTTTCGTGTGGCAAAAGCATATACAGGTTTTCCCGGACAAATTCATTTCTACGTCATCCAACTTCAAGATACAGCATGCAGCTTCAATCAACGTCAAGCTACTTCAAAGAAGCGTCACAGATTTCTATGTTAGATCAAACAAGTTCAAGATACGCCACAAAACTTCGTGATAGCGCTCACATGTTCGTGAAAAGCAAAGCAGGTTCAATTGTTAATCAATCAATTTCAATTATCAATAAATTCTATCACTTTTTGATAATCTGACATTGATAGCGTGAAATATGTTCATGGAAACGATTGCGATCAAAGAATGAACCAATTTCAGCCTATTATTTGCATAAATCATAGAACTATATAAGTTTGTGAAGCTATTACACTGTATCTGAATCCTGTGTGACTAGCCTACGTTGTAGCCTGACAACTGCCATTATACCAATCATGAGCAGCACAGACGACACATGGAGTGATGACACCACGAGTGCTTCTCAGAATTTGTCCCGCTGTCGTGGACCGAGGCCAGGTGTACCTCGTGGGCGTTACTCGAAGATCAGCATTGATTTAAAGCAGCTACTTCTTGAAGCTCACGAAAATGGAGCTGATTGGAAGGCTGAACTCAACATAAAAGAGAGCACTGCGAGATCAATCATCTTAAGATATGAGGAAGAAGGATGCGTGGAGGATGTGAGAGGAGGAGGGGAGAGAAGCATAAGTGACAAGACGCCGTTATTGATCGCTGTGTGCGAATGATTGAAGAGAAGCCGGACCTGACCTTGAAGGCAATGAAGGAGGCGCTGGCAGCAGGAGATGCACCCATACTGCTCTCAGAGTCCTCCATTGCCAGAGCACTAGATGGCCGTTTGATATCCACCAAAAAGTTACAGGTATGTAGTAAAAAATATCACGCAAAATATCGTTCAATGCAGATATCATTTTCTCTCTTCTTTATTACAGGACTGCCCAAGTGCACGAAATTCCGATTGTGTGAAGCTGCTAAGAAAGGAGTTCGCTAGGTGGAACATGGAGGAATCCGATCTTACCCTTGTGTTCGTGGACGAGACCTGTTTCAGCCTCTTCACACAAGGAGAACAAGGGGCAGATCTCAAGTGGGTCGACCAGCTGTCCGACAGCTTCAATTCACACGTGGTCGGAATCTCAATCTGTGTTTGGCAGTTGCTGCGGATGTTGGCATCGTCTATTACAAAATTCGTCGAGGCGCCAACACAAAACAAGATTTCCGTAACTACATGGATAATTTGGATCGAGTGCTGGAATCACAAGCGGTGGAGAATTGTTTCGTGATCATGGACAACGCCCCCATCCACATCGACGCTTCCTCTTCTGTAGCAAACGTGCGGAAAATACCACCATACTCTGCGTTTCTCAATCCAATTGAAAACTGCTTTTCCACCATTACGTTGCGGTTGCGAGAAGCTGCATGAGGCAGCAACAGTGCGAAGGATTGCAGATGTTCCAACTCACACCTCTGTTTCAGAGCACCGCATTTCTGTTCTACAAGGCATTGTGGAAGAAATCCTACAAGACCAAACCATTTCTGGTGTGAAGGTAGCACGCATGCAAAATCAAATTTATTACTTACGACTGGTGCCTAAATTGTCGCGACATTATTGCTTGATTATGAAAATAGTGCTCCTTTTCTGACTCTGCGTTCTGAATACGAATTTAATGGGTTTTCATTGTACGAATTTAGTGGGTTTTCATTAATATCTTGTATTTCTATACATAAATCTAAACACCTTCCCTTTGAAATTGGAGATGAAAGGGGTTCCTAAATCATAAATATTATTTCTGCAATGAATCTACATACCTTATTTTTGAAATTGGTTGCACTATCTTGAACTTGAATACTTTAACACGAACCTGCTTTCATAAATATTGAAGCTTAAGTGACGTATAATTGAAATAGGTTCCACTATCTATGGTCTTTGAAATTGCTTGACGTATCTTGAACTTGTATGCATTATGATTGAAGTAGCTCGGGAAAACCTATATAAACAACACAATTAGCGTACTAACTCATCACACATTGCTTAATTTTTGCTTTAAGAACTGTGAACGGTTTAACGCTGTGATTCGATAAATTTTGATAGATTTCGTTAGGTCTACTCTTAGTCAAAGCATGGCCTGTTCCTGCTGGATGTCGACTGTGACGATTGGAAGTTAGGTGTGCACATTGTCATGCCAACAGTAAATGACAATCGGCATTTGCTTGCTTGTCATCATTTATGTTTTTTTTTTATTCTGCAATTCCTTTCTTTAACGCGATAGAATATTCGATGAAGCATTTTGCACTTTATTCGTGTGTAGACCTTTTTGAGTTGGCATGCACCATGCCTTGATATCCAAAATGGGACTTGCTATCCTTGGATGTACTTTGCGCTTGATGCCATATCGACTATAATTTATTATCATCGAAAAGCATCTTGTTGGTTAAATTACCGGAATATACACGTTTATATTTCAAGTATGTAAAGGATGAATTTACCTAAAAATTGGTAACTCAAGTGCCCACCGTCCTAAGAAAAGGACGGGTTGAAATCATTCTAAATTATTTTTGATATAATATTGCATATATTCCAACTCAATGAATTTATCAGTAATTTAGGATGATACAAAATATCATTTTAACAATGTCCTTTAAAGTTAATCGCAAGTGATCATAAAAGCTTTTATATGAAGCCATTTTTCAGCTTTGAAAATCAAAGGTATTCAAATGAAACTTTTTTACATGAGAGAGAGAGAAATGTTTATATTTTATCGTCGAATAGAAATCAGAAATAAAATACACAGATAAAAGTAGCAGAATGACAGTTTTGTTTAGTCGAAACTAAGAACACATTCGTATACGCGTACAAAAGCAAGTATAAAACTAATAGTCACGTGTATTTAGTGTCTCGTAGATGACCTTGAAAGGGTGCTACAAATGCGTTGAAAAAAAGAATTTTGACGACGCAAAGTTCTACAGAATGGTACGGCGAGACGCCCACTTGGTAAATAACTGGGGAACAATTCTCTGATGGAAGTCTCCAATCTTTCCAGGCTGTTGAAGGTATTGATAGCTTGCGACCATCTTCTAGCTTCAATGTCATCCAGCTTCAGATCACGCGATTTGATTTTCAGACAGCGCCTCTGAATCTTCTCCAGTCGGTTTGAGTCTGTTGAGGAGATTCCCACAAACGCTGGGCAGCAGTACTCTATCAGCGACCGAACCAATGCTTGCTTAATGGTAGTGAAGTCATCAATACAGGTGACAGATCTGACCCGCCTCAGAATGTACATGCGTTGAGCACACTTTTTCTCGATGAACTTTACATGGCCTCTCCATCCAAGGTTCGCATCCAAATGAACCCCAAGAAACCGAATGCTGTCTTGGAACTTGACAGTTGGGATGGCACCCTCGATACCGCAAATGCTCTTGAATCCACCGCGGTAATTCACTAGACCAGTGGTTTTCTCCGTATTCGAGGTCAATTCATTTGACACAACCCAATCTGAAATATTGTCAAGATCACTTTCGATCTCAGCAAGATCCTTTGGAATGCTGGACTTTCGGACTCTTGATAAGAAACAAATGTCGTCAACATACTTGATTATGTGGTTCGAGGGGAAAATAGTCTGAAGCGATGAAATATAAATGCCGAACAAATAAGGTCCTAGGAGGGACCCCTGTGGCACTCCTCCTGTGACCTTCATCAATTCACTCTTCTGTCCATCAATGCGTACTCTCTGTTGCCTGTCCGATAAGTAGCTCTTCAATAACAACAGAAATCCCGCAGTAAGATTCATCTGACTGGCATTGGAAAGCAGCTTTGAGTGACAAACTCTGTCAAAGGCCTTGGAGAGGTCAAAGCTGATCAGAATAGCGGCTCCCGTATGTGGGTCATCGGCAAATCTGGTTAGGGCATCGTGAGCATAGATGACAGCGTGAGTTGTTGATGATTTCTTCCTAATCCCGTATTGATTAGCACCAAGGTGAGCTGTTAGCTGGGAACGGATGCTTGATAGGATGACACGCTCGGCAATCTTGGCTGGAATTGGCAAGAGGCTAATCGGTCTGGATTTTTCTATTACATTCTCCGAGGTTTTGGGGATCGGGATTATGTCACCAATTGCCAGATCAGTAGAAAACGTCTTTGGCGCAGGCATTCACTGATGAGGTGATGGATCGGCTCAGCGAGGACCAGAGAGCACTTCTTGTAAACTGCAGTAGGCACAGAATCACATCCAGTTGCCTTTGGTGGGAGTCGTGAAAGAATGCTCCAGATGCCCTCAACACTTAACTCAGGTAACCAGCAGTCGTCTGGAGACCCGTCGACGAAGTCAAAACTGGAGTTGTTGGCAATGCTACAGTAATAGTAATTGATCGTATTGAGCACCTCGGATGGATTACTGGAGTTTCTGAGCCAATCACTGGGATCTCTTCCAGATTTTCCCCTCTCCATGTTGACGAATGACCATAGACCCCTTGCGGAATCCGAGCATTTAGAGCGAAAGTAGTACTGCTTGGCCTTCAGAATTTCTTGTTTTACCTTGACTTTCAAACCATTGAACAACGGCCAGTTTCGAGCACGATAAGCCTCCCATCGGCGGTTTATCAGGATCTTTAAAAGAGGTGAGATCCATGAACCATCATTGTCAGTCAAATAGACTGTTGTTTGCGGAATTAACTTCAGTGCATCATACATGAATCCATAAAAAATATCACATTTGGTGTCGATATCATTCGGAGCATACAAGCGTGAAAAGTCATTGTCAAGGAAAGATCTTTCAAATGCAAGAATGTTCGACAAGCGTAAGTCATAGAAGATATGTTTCTTCACCACACGCTGCTTCACCAATACTTTTGTCTTAGCAAGAACAGTAGCATGATCTGAGCCGGCTATTGGAGCACCAATTGAGACGTTTTCGGGAAGATAGTCATTTGACAAGCTCTTGTCCACGAAAATGAGGTCGAGGTTGGCAGTCTGTCGAGTCGCACCATGTACAATATTAATCAAGGAGAATCCAGATTCAAGGAAGGAGCGATTGTATCGGTTAAAGTCACCAGCCGCGATTAGTCGATGAAGAGGAAGATTACTGAGATGATGATCAAGACAGTCACTGAGGGTGTCACAAATCCTCTTGAAATTTGAATTGACGATCCCAGGCGGAATATACATTCCCGTGAATACTATTTTGGAAGTAGGGATTTGGATGCAACAAACCTCAACCTCATCAAAAGTGGGTGTGGATATCTGGGTAGCGCGCAAAAACTTCTTTGTCCAGATTGCCACTCCTCCTCGTCCAGAATCATTCTTTCGATCGGTGCGATGACACTCATATCCTGCCATTTGAATGCTCTGCGTTGGATTCTTGGGAGAGAGCCATGTTTCAGTGCAGATAACAATGTCGGGGTTAAGTGCGATGACTTGGCTGTGAAGATCATCAAACTTATTATTGATCGAACACAGATTGCTTAAAAGGATAGCTCTCTCTCTTGGAATGTTCAGATATAAAATCCGTTTCTGAAAATCCTGTTTGATCTCATCAACAACATCTCCATTTATGTATAATTTCTTATTGCGGACATACGCATCTTCCTCAGGGAAATTCGTGCGGTGATCATGGGCTCTTTTGCGAAATTCTGCCAATCTCTTGACAAGAACATGATATGAGCAGACTGATGAAAATATTCAATTTGGGTATAAATCATTCATTAAATCCAAATGAAACTTTGAAATAAGTGATAACCTGTCACTAAATAATCGGTGTCAGGAACCGTCCTTAAAAAAGGACACTAATGGGTTTTAAAAGCGAAATGAAAATAAACGTTGTAGAAGAGGTGGTAATTCCTTGAAGAATCATACAAAGATCGAATCCATTGAAGAGAAAAGAATGTGACGAACTATCTACTTCCACATGCCAATCCGGAGGTAAGGGTCCATGTAGGTAAAGTGGAGTTACTTATGAAATACGCACGTTCCGGATAGTGTGAAGTATGCTACTGAAATATTGATGAAACCTCATGAAATTGTGAGATTAAACCCAAGGAACATGCCGATTTCAACAGAAAAATAATAACTCAGCTTTTTGGAAATTAGTGCACGAGGGAGGACATGAAAGCAAAATAACAAAATTCAAGATGAATATTATAGAGCCATACAACATCGTTGCATTAACGCAATTTATATCTCACGCCTAATCAACAGAAATATGAAACTGAAAAATGAACAATTACAAAGCAAGAGCACTGTTCACTGAGTTTACCTGCATTATCAATATCATAGTATTTATATTTTCTATTTTCAGCCTAAAAAAGACTTCAATTTTTGACAAGTGTCTGAGGGAGATGTCGTGACCATTTATCCGAGAAGGAAAGAAAAGATCCACTATGTCAGGAGGCCCAAAAGAGTGCCGGAGACTAAATAAACGCTTGTGTACACAGATTTCGAACCTATCCGATATCTTGCTTGTGTGTGTATGATCTTTAGAAGTTAATTTACATTTAAGATATTTTCTGAATACAATTTTGTAAATTAGCGTATAATCAAACATTTTTACAATTTTTTCTGATCAATGAGTTATTGAACAGCTTCAAAATAATGCTCAGGACATCTTCGACTTCGCAAAACCAACAAACAATAACCTCGACTCATTGACTTTGCGGTAAAGATAACACAAATTCCATCCATGTCGCATTTTACATGAACGATGGTACCGCTGAGACCAGGATTCATTAATATAACATGATGGTGCGCTTCAAATGTATTCATATGTAGTTCAGCTTGTCAGAACACCGGCTTCCGCTTTTGTCACGAGCATGTGAGAATGATTCATTTATGCCGAATGCTCACTGTGTTTTTCTGTGCCCTAAACTTTTCCCCCGCCCTCTGTAGTTTAAACTGTCAACGTCCGTTGTTATAGAAAGAAATAATGTTTACCAAAAAATTGAATATCAAAAACTAAGGAGCAGTAGTTGACATGCTGTCACATGATTCATTTCACATCGGGTAGAACTATTAAAAGATCATTTTCATTATTGCACATGCAAGTTAAAGAAATTAAATGGAGTATTAGAAAGGCATAATGAGTAGGTAAATTTGCTTTTGAGACAATGTTGTCGAAAAATGTGTTTGAAAATCAACTTTTCAAATGATGAGAGCATGTAGTTAAAATGGTTGTACAGAAGCCTGTGAGGTACAGATATTTCTGAACAGTTCGGGTCAATTTCCAGTATATATCATTTGTGTAATATTCAGTTGAAGAGAAGGGATGAAAATCAACTAATCAACGGAATTGTAATAATTGTAAAAGTGTACTGATCATTTTCTAAATTTCATTCATTAGTACTTTTCATTTTCTTCATTGGCTATGCCCCAAATGACGGACCCAAGCCATTTTACATTATGAATTCCCTTGGATCAATATTTACATGAATAAGTGACTATAATTTTGAATATTCCTTTATACATACCAAAATAATGACCAGAGTAAAGCGGTTAATTTGGTATACTGACAGTGTAGTAATTACTTGAGCATATTGAAAATGGCACTATTTTATGACGCACATGTACAGTTCGTAGACCAAAATAGTGTTTACTTTGTTCGCACGTGTATGAGCGTTAGAATTTAAGAGTTCAGCTTGCAGAAGTATTTCAGTTGCATGAAACAGATTTTTTACGCATGTGTAGCGTTCAATTGAACAGCAACTGATAGTTAAAATGTTTCACCATCGTTGTAGACTGGTGAGAATGCACATGATCGGCCTTCGACTTTCAAATCAAACTTTTAACAATAGCTTCTAGGGTTTATCGAACCTACATACGTGCATGATCTATTAAAATTGACATTTCAATCTTGGGTCTACAATCTTGCGGTGTAACCAAAGATGTTGGACGCCCAAGACTAAAAGCCCAAAAATTGACCAAAAAAGAAGATCTATTCATTTTTGTGCTCTATTGCGTTTGCCAAGGAAACATGAAAATCTAAGTACTTATCACAAGAAAAACACTCATTTTAGTGATAAAATTTCACGAAATACGATCACATGTATCATGAACATGTATCATGAATAAATGAAAAATCTAAACTTTGAAATCAATTTCATTTGCATCACGTTGTTGAACGTTTGACATGGAGTTCAATAACTCAAACAAAACCTTTGTATAAAAACACGGCTCCAGAATTCTGTCTACAACTAGCTATTTACTCAAGAGAAATACATTGAAATGTGATAAAAGAAATATGAATCTCTCATCAAAAGGCTTGGCATATCAGTAATGAGCTCAGGGAGATCTTCATCAATACATTTTGTATTATGTAATGCACGAATAGGGAATTTTCAAACCATTTCATCAAAATTTGATACTTAAGACTGTGATGACTTATAACATGACAAGAGGATTGCCAACCTCCATGCGATTACAGCCTTCAAGTAATTGGATGTCTCTATAATTGCATGCTACAATTCCTATTTGATATCTTCTCTATAAGAAACAGCAAAATAACAATTCATTTGACGGATTGCATAATCACGAAGATTTTTCCTAGATTTCTTTAAGATATTCAACAGCGGAGAATAATGCAGGGTTTGCGTAGCGCGAAGTAGCTCCCATAACATTAATGTTTCTAAACTTGACCCGTGACCTGAAGCTCACGGTTTCGAAAGGATGGGACTCCAGACTCCGGCCAGCATCTTTTCGATAAATATCTTTTGAATCGTCACAAATATTTCAAAATCAAGTTTTTCAGTTGACTATAAATTGCTATATTAGCTTTGTCACGCAGAGATCAATTAAATCGTCACTTCTTAAAGAAATAAATATTTATGTCATGAATGCGATAGGCTTATATTTTCCTTTTCCTACATTGTACATTGTACAAATATTGCACAATTCATCGAATAGAATAAAGCAACATTTTCCTAATTATAATCTTGTTGATGTACATGTACATGTATACCAGCAGTTATGATTTCAATAGCTATCCATAAAGTTTCTTTGATTCAATTGCCCATTTACTACAATCCAGGGAGATGCTAAGTTTAAAGCATACGTGAGAATTCCAGTACAAGTTCTGATAATTTTAGATAGTTAAATGGCTAAAAAAAATACACAGCATCCGTTAACAAGATGAGGTGTTTGAACAAATTAATGATTCGGTGACAACTGATTCTGCCTTTTATCCAGCAGATTGCATTTTCTGTGTGGCTTCTATTGTCTTGAGCACTGATAAAGTTGCACTCGGTAAATTAAATAGCAGCTGATGCTAATTAAATGTGCAGTAGTGTTGATTAATAGTGCGAGAAAAGTTCGCGCCCCGAGATAAAAAAAGGCATATTTCGAAAATTAGAAAAGTTTTTTTGACATAATCTACCTACAGGCAACACACCTAGCCAGTGATGCTGCGGTGCCCGGATTCCTTAGTCATAGAAGCATGAATCATTTGAGTCTAAATACACCTCCATTACCTCCATGACGTAGATGTTGCATGCAAAGAGCTGACCAATGAGCTGCAATTTCATTTATGGAAGAGATGGAAGTTCGATGAAGCCAGATGTGGAGAATAGGACGGATTGGAAAGGTTGCCGAAACCCACAACTTCAATTGGTAGACATGGCGGTGGCGGAGGTGTGAGCAGGTGTGTTGTCTTGATGTAAGAGCATGCGTTTCATGAGCTTCCCTCTCTGCTTGATCATGATCTGCACTCGTAACTTCTGCAAGAATTATTGAGCGTGGCCGATCCGTTCCCCAGTAAGTCCATCAGCAGCACACCTTCCGATCCTTAAAAAACACAAACTATGATCTTTCCCGCCGACTAGTGATCATTGGCGTTCCATTGCTTTGACTCACGTCTTCCTCTCTTGAATTCTGCTACTGATTTCTTGACTGTGGTGTAGGACAGAGCTTCTTCACCAAGAGTTCTAACCAGATCATTTTGAATCTCCTTTGCGTGAGTCCCTTCAATTCGAGATAACGGAAGATAGCTTGATTTGAAAAGTTGTTCATCTTAATCGAAAAATTTTCTGATAGACTGACTAATGAATTAACAATATCTAGGGTTTTTTGTACACCAGCAGTTAGTTCATCGAATAGGGGTGCGTTTGATGCATTCATCAAACTCGTGACAAAGTTGCTACAGGGCTTGGGTTTTGCTTGGGTTTAACCTAAGCCCCAAGCAAGAATTTTGTTGACTCAAGCCTAACCATTATGCAAAACTCTACCATCATAGAATTGCATCCTAGGTTCCCTAGAGGGCTTGGGCTCCACACCCAAGCCTAAGATGTTACAAAAGTCTAGCTACCATAGGCCCATACCATTATTATAGGCCTATACCATACATAAATTACACTGTATAGGCCTACGCCTTGACCTGGCTGTATAGTAACCGAGCCATGCACTGGCACTGTGTCAGGCTATAGTGTCACTAGGCCTGTCTAGGCCATGTGTTTAGGTCATTTTATGTCTAGGCTATAGGTAACCGAGTAGCCAATGCATAGGCTTGCCAGTCAGGCTTAGGTTCTGTATCACCCCATCAAGTCAAGCGAATTGGATTTTTGGTTCATAAAGTCGGGCTTAACGAATCTCTTTTTATCTCATTTTTGAGTCTGCCCTACCTTATAGGCTACGACTCACTTGTTAATTGATTCCTGATAAGCTTACATGTATGAATAATGTTGTGGGTTGGGGCTTATTAAGCATAGACCTTATCTAATCGTCAAACAAGTCAGCAGCATCCCTTTAGTGTGGTCGATCGATAGACAATAACAATAGTAGACCATTCGACACATAGGGGTTGCTACAGGCGTTACTTGCGGAACAATGAATCATGAACTTGATGATCATCAGCCAGATAGCTATTATTCCCTCTTTTCTAAGAATCTGTGACTAACTGGCTGTTCTCGAGACAATCACAGCCCACACCTTAGCACTGTGACTGAGTGACAGTAGCAATAAAGTAGTAGGTTAGAAACTCAATGGAAAATGTGAAATAGTGTCGAAAAAAGGCACGAGAAATTATTAGACTTACACAGACTTACAGCAGAAGTTTTACTTTGTCTTTAGGTTTGGGCTTGGGTTTGACACCTAAGCCCATAGAGTAGGGATATATAGTTATATTTACTCTAATACTGTTTACCCTAATATACTAATAGTAATAACTAATAGTAATAGCAATACTAATGGTAATAACTAATAGTTATACTTACCCTAATTATACTTACTGTGTGCCCAAGCCTTTGGTCTAAAACCCAAGCAGCAACTTTGCTCCTGATAAAACTCCTTCATGCATGCCCACAAATGTACCACTAAATAGAAACCTTACAATAATGCACTTTGCTCTACTAAACAAAAAAGTTTAAATGCAAGAGTAAAAGAAGCTAAGAAGCCAGTACACAGTACTTCAAGTACATAACAGAAAATGAATGATATTCTAGCCATCATAATCTAGAATGGAATACAATAACAGTTTGATAAAGAACTGTCTCAAATGTCAATGTTTTGTCGCTCCTTGTACAAAAGGCATCACAATCGTTTATTCCATCATTTCAAAGCAATTTACTAAAGTCTTTGCAACGACACATTGTGCACATAGATCCGGTAAGACAATTTTTAACGTCATATGGCCTAATTGTAATTCGCTTCTGCAACTAGTGTAATAATATAATCTCAATGAATTGCCCCATTCAAAGTCTGTCTTGATGATTGAAATTGAGCATCCTCATTCCTCAGCCATGTAGACGTACCTCAAGAATTATTCAAATTGAACTTCAAGGGCACATGACTTTGTCGTTGATTCGCTTTTTATTGAGTGACCGAGTCGGGTAATGAAATATTCTGACATGATATCATAGTCCACGAATAAGTTGTGTTTTAATGCAGGAATGATTAATATAAGATACTGCATTTGGTTATACTATAAGTTAGAACAAAAATTGACAAATATATTAAATTTAGAAAACATACTGTCAAAATGATCAAAACGTTATTCACTCACACACTCTTTTTATAACGTTTTGATCATTTTGACAGTATGTTTTCTAAATTTAATATATTTGTCAATTTTTGTTCTAACTTATAGTATAACCAAATGCAGTATCTTATATTAATCATTCCTGTATTAAAACACAACTTATTCATGGACTATGATATCATGTCAGAATATTTCATTACCCGACTCGGTCACTCAATAAAAAGCGAATCAACGACAAAGTCATGTGCCCTTGAAGTTCAATTTGAATAATTCTTGAGGTACGTCTACATGGCTGAGGAATGAGGATGCTCAATTTCAATCATCAAGACAGACTTTGAATGGACAATTCATTGAGAAGTTCGATCATCTAAAAAGATGTTGCGAAATGCTGGTATTTAAAAAACATGAAGAAGCTATTTGTCTAATACATTCTGTCTTTACCATGAAAATCAATGCCATCATGTTGAAAAAGCGGAAATTTTTCAAAAGCTTTAAGGATATAGTAATTTCCTAATTTGTAGCTATTTCATGACACTTTGTCATCAATCGCAATAAGAATCAAAGCACTAAGCAACAAACTGCGTTAGACATTCGCTGTGTCTCATGTGCTATAGCCTAAATGTTTCAGTATACATGTAGTTCCATGATACTACACATGCATGTATTTCACTATTATTTAATGACCCACCGGTGGAGGGAGATAGTGTGAAAATCTGAATCTTCATATGTATATCTTTGTACGTACAGTATATAGGGTGGTGGCTCACTTCATCGACAGTGGATGATATTCGCTCAAGAGTATCATGCATCCATAGATAGGTTAGTTAACGACATTAACTCAATAATTCATAGACATCAAGCTATGATGTCTTTGAGATTTATCAGGGACTCCAATGTCTTCTGACTCTGGACATAGACATTGATGAAGCGGCATGTCGATGAAATTGCTCAAATCCATGATATCTACTTGTCTAAATCATGACGCAATCAAATCTAAATATGTATGCAAATCCATGTACAGCATGTACCGTCTAAAGTGATAACTTGCATGTGATTTTTCTATTAGCACCTTAGCATCTAGTACGGTAATTCAAGCAATGAATCTATTAAACAATTAATTCACGTATCCAATTAATCTGATGATTAATTGTTTTTCATTATCATGTCTCTCTGCATCGAAATAAATTAATGATTCATTTATCTTATACGAAGCCATTAAATCATTTACAAAACAGTCTCAATTTTCTTAGTCTCTTCTCTATCTTAAGTCAAAATGAACATGCTTATATTTACGGATTCCTTGATCTCAATTACACAATGGTTGTATAGCTGCAAAAGTCATGGAGGTAATTCGATATCGCACTGAAACGCAGAGAAGCAGCTAACCGCCTGCTTTCGGCTCGGCAATGATACTGCTTCTGTGATATGTTGGAAACGAAATATGTATGTACTTCATATTTGAATATGTTTTGTATATGTGCATTAGTTTTGAAAGTGTATCCAGGGCAGGCGAAGAAAAAGTATTCACAGGAAAATATGCTTCAAATAAGACAGGTTCACGTTTGAAGTGCGTTTTCTTGCCGCAAGATAGACTTCTACGTTGTTATTTTTTAACAATAGAAAATGAATGAGTTCAATTCTTTCGCCTCGGAGTTAAATATTAGGTTTCGACGGACTTATTTTTGCAAAAGATAACGAAAAAAATTCTATCGTATTTACCTAGTGAGTGCATGGGATCAGAATTGAACTGAAATATTCCAGGATATTTGATGATAAATTCACATTTATTTAAGGTATGTGGCAATTATTACGTACGTATAAACAACTCATTTGTATGATGTTTTCTGAAACAGTCCTTGGGATGCAAATGAGAACGATCCACACAATCCCCACGGATAAAGTTAGTGGGTTTTCGGTTAGCAGGTTTGCTAGAAAAGACACAGTTTCGATCATCCTTCCTATGCTGTAACAGATATTTTTTTATTGTGTAGAGTTCAATTGGATCTGACGTCCTTGGTTCCGAAACCTCGTCTGGATGCTGATCTACAACAACTTGGAGTTGCAGGCCTACTTTATGATTTTTGACGATGTTAATCACATTTTCAAAGTCAATCAAACACAAGCAAATTGAAACCAGACAATGAAAATGACCCAAACGGGCATTGATGTTATAACAACATTGATACAATAATGCGACGTGTAAAATTGATTTAAAGTGATTCACTGAAGTGAGATTTACTTCTTCACAAATGAGGGAATTCTAGTGATTTGTGACGTGAATTGAGAGCTCTCTCCCAGTTTAAATTCATACGTTTTGAGTTTACATCAATGACCGCGAGTTCACGTATAAGAGTCTTGGACATTGAGCTCGTCAAAGTTGTCATCAATTTTTCATCAACTGCATGTATAAGTTGCCGGTAATCATTTTTTTGACGGTTTAAAGAACTCTCAAATTATGCTACATTTACCTGTTCAAATGTTGTAATGATTGACTAAGCAATTTATTCCACAATGAATGTCTTCAACGGTCGCCAAAATTTGCGGCCGGTTCCAACCCTGGTAAGACACAGAATAATTTTCATGTTTCATTTTTGCTCATCAACTTGATCATTTTTATCATGTCTGTGCTTTTTGCGATTTTCATTTGACAATATGTGTTCACTTTTTTAACTATTCTATTTCCATTGTGTTTAGAAAAAGCAGCATTTATTAATTATTTCAGTATAATTAACTAAATTACCGTAAATATATTAAGCTTTTATAATATAACCGAATCAATTCAGTATTTGTACAGTGTTAGGAGTACATTCACACGCTAGTGCTTATCGACTGATAGCTCAATTTCGCATGTGTTCATGAACACGAACTGGGGTTGCGTACCTGGTTAGTCTCGGCTCCATCTATCATAAAAACAACAGCATTTGGACGACATTCTAATTTGCCAGTCTTGCGTGAGTTTACTATGAGAAAGTAATTCAAAACGCTCAACGAAAGTACACAAGATGATTGGCAATTAGTATCGCATGGTTTTGAACTCATTTGGGAATATCACTTTAAGATGCCACGAGATGGAATTTCAACAGCGCATTATCATATTTACTTACCAATGTGACTGATATACTGGTCATTTCTACAGTGGGTCTATCTCCTCAAATCCAATAGCCTCGATTATTTTTACTATTGCAGGCGTGGTGCGGAATCAGATGACATTTTTTTAATTTTGAAGTTAGTGGATGCAGTTTCGAATGGGTAAATCCATTTCATATAACAATATTTTGGGCAATTTTTGTTTTTCAACTTTGCGACTTCGTTTTGTTTGAAAATTTGCAAATATAGTCCAATTTTCGTGCTGAACTTGAAAATCATGGTACCAGTACCGGTATTTGTGCAAGTTATTGTATTTACATGAATGCTATCTGCTGCCTTCTGGTCGATAATTTTGTGGTCTCGGTCAAATGGACCTTCGAAAATTCGCAGCATTATTACATTGCGTTTCTTGATAAATCCGTGAGTTTCGATGAAATCTGGATGAAAAATGAGGTCTCAGAAATAAATTGAAATTTTGAGAAAAATCAAAAAAGTCCAATCAAAAGAATACAGGACATTTTTTAAAAATTTACAATTGCTCAATTGCGATGATCCATAGTTGATTTTTTCCTGCTGGTGTTACAACTAGGTAGACACAAGATGATGTATCCGTCGTATCAAGAAAATGAAAACATCATTTCTAAGTAGAGAAATAAGCATCGATCGGAAGACAAAAAAGGATGCTGCACAGAAAACAATTTTTTGCAGACAAAGGGCTAATTGAAAAATAATCCCAAATCAATGTTAAAAGTGCGGTTCATGGACTTTCACATGATACATAACTATATTTGATTAATTTAAGTAAGATCAGAACAAAATTTCTCCCGGATATAGAGACATAGATGCTTTTATAGAAGCTTTTTTGACACTTTTTCTGCCTTGAGCTATTTTTTTGTGAAGAAGACTTTGTTCAATTGACCGAAAAGAGGAGATCACAAAGATCAAGATGAAAAAAAATATTAAAATCAGTTCAGAACTAAGGATTTTGCAGACGATGGACATGTTTTTTGACAAATGTTGTTATATAAAATGGATTTGCTCAAATCTTGATAATCGTAGTTTTGTCTACCTCTGTTTACCGCATACCCCATGCTTATTCTAATCAAGGAATTCTAAGATATTTGTGATAAGCCTCCGTGATTCCAATGTTTTGTCTATAGTAATTGTCCAATAACTTCAATTTGGTGCTGCCTCCAAAATTTTAATGAGATAAGGAAAACAAAGCTTCAGTCTTTGCTTAATAGTCTTTGGAATTCTGGAATTCTGTCAAGTGAAGCATTTTGCTGTATCCATTTTGCAAATACATGTCAATCGTTGCAAATCTTACATGGAAATACGTGAGAATCATTTTTAGCGGATTTCAACATTTCATAATTTCAATTTTTTAATGACAACAAAAGCTAGTAAACCATACATTGATCGAAAGATCTGATTGATGAGGTGGTTGATAAAATGATGATTATATGATTACGTTATGAGATTACATCACTGTATTAGATGAGGTCAAAGGTCAAATAATTCTAACCTTTAGTTCAATTCAAATAGCAGCACTAAAATCGCACCTTATAGTATTTAGTTTTTGCAGGTGAAGACGCAACCCAATTCGGTGAATTTTTATCGAGACACTGAGTCTAAAGGCAACAAGATTCTTGAAATTTTAAATAATGGCTGATAGATGGCAGAACTAAAAAGTATAAAAGTAATTAAAATCATTTCAAATTTCAAACATACACAATTGCAGATAACTCCAAAATTCAAAAACTTTGCATTTTCTGAATATCTGTAAATTGATAAAAAGAATCCTCTATGTAATCTCAAATTATTTCATCAAGAATTAATTCCGCAATATACATTAGAAGTGAATACACGGAAATCAGCCAAAATATTACAAACATTGAATTTTAAAATAGATCTCACGCCAAAAGTATAGTGCCAAGTCTATTTTCCTCCAATCAGAAGTTGCATAATACGTAGAAAGTAAGCCATGAGAAATCTGGTGTCCATAGCTTACTTGGCGTAAGAGATATTCAAAACATTCACCAGAGGGGGCGGAAAACGTCCCCCCCACAGTGGGGCGAGGGTCAAAATAATGCACGTCAATGAAAAAGCATTGCCTATTTCATAAGTGCTGTGGTGAAATATGGATATTAGCACGGAAATACATGTCGACGTGTTATCATCTCTTAAACTGAGCTGTACTAATTTGGATGCGTATCTGCTTCACCATTCAACATCAAAATCGTTATAGTTGAATCCCTAGGGTCACGAGTCATCATACCAATTAACGCTTCGAGTGCTCATCGTATCGAAAAGATGCTTCGTTCTGCGATCGCTTCTCGTCTGCGAAGTTCCTCTTATGCGCGGACATCACGCCCCACTTTGTAAAGACACGAGAACCGTAGGTTTCTCAAGGTCCATCGCGTCTTCAGACTCGCCAGACAATCATCTTTCAATTTCTCAGTTTGAGTGAACATCCCTGCCGCAGTCGTATTGAAAAACTGATTGACCCGTTTAGAGCCGGCAAAGATCGATTTCAATGAATTCTACCTCTATTTGGGAATTAGAATTCATCCATCTTATGATAGCTATCTTGCTAAAAGATTAATGAGCTTGTCTACTGTCTCCGTCTTCTATACTGAAAACATACAAAATTCAAGATTACTTTTTCCTGACACTATTGCCGAAACTAAAATCCATTTGCTATTAAGTACAAGGGAAATTAGTCATTTCGATGGCTTGTTGATGAAATGTTGCAGATGGAAATCTTAGAAAATGTCAGATTTCTGTCTGATAATAACAACTGCACGCACATAATAACAAATATCACATCTAATATCATCGTCATGCTACATAACATAGTATCATGTAATAGCGACTATACATGTGTGTTAATTAAGTATTACTGCTAGATAAAGTCTGCTAGGAGAAGAAGGAGAACAATCTCTTAATTACATGTTTATTATATTATATTACTTCCATAAGTGCATAAAACACCATATTAACAAATATGTAGCAACCAGGTGTACAGAAATAATTGTCATCAATAGTTGAACATTACTTAAAACATCAATATTATGGACATAAAAATAAGCTTTCGTTACTATTAGTAATTGAATTTTGCTTCCTAGATCATATTAAATGCCTTTTTTTAATATTGATGAGGTGATGAAAAATTCGGAGCATACACGACTTCAAGTCGAAAGCACTTCGACAAAGTTGGATGGTTGGAAATACAAGGATCTATATTTTGTGTCATGTGTGATCAATGATAATCATTCAAATCATAGAACAATAATAGAATGTGACATGATAAGACATAAGCGTTCGAAAACAATATCGGCACCAATGATCGTGAAGCTAATATGAAAGGAACACCTGTGTTATGATATTCTTCTTCCCCCCATTCTAAATGGCTGACCGGAGAAAGTATATCACAAAACCGCTATTCCTAAATTTCCCCCTGGGAAAACGACCGGCATTTGCAAACTTAATAAAGTGTCCTAGAAGTCACAAGCCTCGATATCTCAGTATTGTAACTTCAGTTCGAAGATGGGGATAAGTGAAAAAGACGGAAACTAAGAGTCAACTTCCTAAAACTGCAATTGTTTTTCTCCCGGAAATTCTAGCCTACATTGCACTTTCCGCCCGGAAACTGAGAGCATGGGAAAGCAAGCAAAATAGTAACCAGCACTCATCCTGAGATATGCATTGATTTCCGTCTGATTTGAAGACAGTGAATAAATCCACATCTGTACACATTTTGAGGTGCAACTTATATTTACAGGAATTGGGTTTGGTAAGCATCTTGAATTTCATCAGAAGACAGAATTCGCGAGCGAGACGGAGATTGACCAGAAAATCACAACCGATCACAATTGCAAGCAAGCGTGCTGCAGCGACGTCATAGAAGGATTTGGCGTAATCTGGTAGACGAAGACAGTGACTTCTCGCACTCAAGAAGCTGGTTTGTGATCAGCAGGAGTGGAGGAGCATGTCATCAAGTGGAAACCGTCCAATTCAGCATCTTATTGACCAGAAGGACATGTGAAGGGATGAGAAAGTGATAATTTGAAAATGATAAGTTTTCTCCAGGACCTTCACGCCGAACCCTCCTGGGATCTGATGAAGACCGATGATACTCAGTTTCTGTAAAACTGGTTGGTTCTTTGTGCGCTCTAATTTTACAATCTAAATAAAAACGCTGCGGTCAATTCAACTGCAACAATTTTTCATCTGCTTGAAGTCATCCCTCAAATTCTAATTTTGAATCCAGAGAAGTCAATTGGATATGATGTGTCCAGTTGTTTGTGCACTACGGCTACTATCCAATTACAAGAAGCCTAGAAGCGAGATCAGCGGAACAACATTCAAAAACAGTTGCAGTAAACAGGCCTATATCTAGTACCAAGGATGATTTATAAAGCCGAATATTAGTGATTTCTTGAAGACGCGTTTCGTTGGGTTCCGTTAGTAATTCTCATTGCGCATCAACAGCAAACAAAACCTAGGTGCCCAGCGTTTATATGTAAATCGCATTTGTAAATCAACCATTTAAAGATCTACACTAGTATTTAGATGATCCCACTTCGGACGGTTTAAATTTACTAATACTCTTTAGTATAGGAGTACTAATTATATAGGACAGTATATGTCCTATATACTGTCTTTAGAGAAATGTAGAGTAAGAACCTCAGTAAAATTATCAGTGACAAACATGTGTTTTGTATACTTACTAGTAATTACAGTTTTGCTTGTTCCGCTAGATTTCCCAAAAGATGATTTCGTAAAATAATATATAAGAAATGAAAAAGATGTGATTTCAAGTTTAGTTGTGACTGAAAAAATAGCCAGTCCTATATGCTCATGGAAATCCCTGCCCAAGGGAAGCAACGAGAAGCCAAAGTCGAAAAACTAAATTTCGTGCAATTGTAATTCTTTCTTTAAAAAACACTGCATTATTCCGTATCCTACATGATGCAGTTGAATTAACGTATGTTCTTCCCATCACCTCTGCGATCCAGGAATGCTGACCTATGCTCATCCGTGCGACTGATGAACCGTCCACCCAGATGCCAATAGAAATGCCTACAGCATGTATCTGTCATTCGATTCGTTCTCAATATTTCTCAAATGTTGGTGCTGATGGATACCTTATCACATTGCAGGATACATCTTATATCGTCCTTAATGAGCGGATCTCAGCGATTTTCTGAATTTTGATTTAGATTCATGGTAAGTGAAATTCCACATGAAATGATGAAATTGATGTCTTCATACTCAAGGTCTATGGCTCCAGAGCCCCGGTCGCTGCGTCATTCCTGGAAGCAGTAACGACTAACGTCGACGTGAGAGACATCGGCCCGATTTGTGCACAGGTACTTCTCTTTAGTGGAAATGCGAAAGAGATCCGGTAATGAACCACCGATCCGGCCAACAGAAGTAGGATTTCCATTTAAGACGGCTGGCTACCACTTCCTGCACTGTATGTTGAATTAGAAATTTTTGCATCCCTCCCCTACCTCGATCGCATGAATTGTCCGCGTGTAGTGTCGATCAAGCAATAACTTCGACAACAAGAGTAGGAACCCTGATCGGATCGACTGTCTGAGATGGATCGCCTGAGATGAGAGTGGAAACGGAAGTTTAAGGTTGCTTTCGATTCGCCAGCAGTTCCGGTCATGAGATGGTGGCACTCTTATCTTGGAAGCAGCTTTACGGAAGTAGCTTTATAAGAAGAAGGCTATACGTACAGCATAGTGTGGGTACAAATGGTTGCATCTCATTTTAATGCACATGTAGACGTAATTTCAAAACAATCAATTCATGTTATAGGGCCTAAACTGATATGATATTTACGGATGAATAATAATGTGGCAGCCAGAACAAGCTTCTGCAGGGAGCGAGGCCAAAATTGAGACTTTCACAGAATGATGTACACCCAATCAACGGCTGCTGCCAATTTGTTCGTCAGCCGAGTTCTGCCCGGCTCCTCTTCTAGACAGACAGCATCAACGAAAACAAATGAAATCAGTGCAAATCCCATTGAGAAGCAAAGTAAACTAAGACTTTTGGAAAATGAAATTTTACTCTGTCTTCGCGGATTCAATAAATATATACTATGTCTAGAGCCATGAATTTTGGCATGGAATGTCTTCAGTTCATGATATCAAGTGTTGCTTTGAATCAATACGCCTTGTTTTAATTTAATTAATTAAATTTAGCAAGCATTTTTATATCGACAAGCAAAACATTTTGACTCAATTTTACCTGGAACTATCAATGCCTTTGATAACATTTTAGCATACATCACCGTTCAGAAGTGTGTGTTTGATTGAAGATGACCTAAAGACATTGCATGCCCGGCTCTATAGACTCAATAAAAGTCGGGCAAAATGTCATTCTACCGCTGCTTCCAACAACAAAAACTGCAGTCTGCTTCCCATTGGATCCTGTCTGATGAGACGAGTAGGCTTAACCGTATAGAACTCAGCAGACGCGCAGATTGATGTAGGGAGTACATGTACATCGTTGTGTGAAAGTCTCATTTTCGGTCCCTTGCCCTGCAGAAGCTCGTGTTGCAAAAATTCAACAGCCTACCTTCTCTGCTATTGCAGTTTTCAAGAACTGGAAAAGAAAAGTCAAACAAGGAGCAATTACCGCTGCAAAAACTGTACAGCAATAGTTTCATGCAAAGCTTTAATACTGGCTGCATGCTCATACGCTAATGCACCCACATAAAACCTGATTTGACCTACGTAAAAAATGGTAGCGGTATGCGCAGGGGTATGTGCATTGAATCTGTTAAGCGACGTTTACGGCTGTTTACAAATTCTTTGACAAAAGAGTTTGCAATAAATTTGCTTTAAAAACTGTTTGTGCATATTTGTATTGTAAGAACCAGCATGCCAATAACAAGATTTTCGCTTTATTACACGTAAAACAGATGACTGAATGTAACTTGTATGACCGAAGGAATATGGATTAATCGAGTCATCAATAATCGCGCGATTGTGAATTCCGCAGTCAATTAATAGTGCACAACACTGCTCTTATACCGTACCTAATCATCTAACCGTATACGTGCGATTTTGTCAGTTAGTTACCGCGTGAATGGGAATTCCCATGGCGTGGTAGTGGGAATGGATTTTATCTAATGGGAATTCTCACACATGAGATTTCTGCTTGGTAATTATAAAATACAAGATAAAATGCATCAAAGATCCACATTTTGTCCAAAGGAAAACTTTTAGTGCAGTCTTTGGCATGTCACACTACTGCATCAATGATCAGCAACTAGGCCCTACATCCACACATGGGGCACATTGAGCCTTTTTGATTAAAAGAATTAAAATTATGAGGAGATGAAATGTCACAAGGACGTCCAACAACGCAGAGATTATTTTGTATGTCCTCAACTACTCATCTGAGTTGTTTAATTTTTGCTTATTTAATTTGGTACATTAAAGATATGGAGAAAAGTTCAAAAACATGCTCAATGTCCTCCACCTGAAGATGATAATAGTTTTATGGAGAATATTCATATATTGAAATCTGTCAATTACATGTAGAGGTGAAAGAGGGGGAAAATATAGACTCTTGCACATTTCTCTTCGCTCTTTCATACTTTATAATGCACCATTTTTACTTTTTTTATTCTTTTAAATTATTTTTGTATTTTTTACACTTTTCATATCTTTCCAATGATAATACCGAAAATGGCTTTTATGCAATTTTTGAATTATTTTTAATCTAAAATTATAGCAATGTCATAAATATCCTACCAAAAACGGCCTTGTGTTCCATCCTGAACAGCAAACCGAAGATTCGTAGATCGAAACTTCCAGTCAAATTCCAGGCCTATTTGTAGTCTGGATCAAAAGTATCGCGAATGACATAACTGAAAAATTAAGAATCACTGAATTGAGAGTCATCGTTGCTTCATTTCATGCTTTTGTCACTCTTTTCAGTTCTGTTGTGCAACAGTACATGTAGGCCTACACACAACGCATTCAGTGGTACACACCACGCTATGCGCATAATCCTGTACTTTTTAGAGCAGGGCTCTGCTCACCAATAGTTAAAATAATATGATTACTATATGAAGCCAATGTCGTAGTCATTGACTTGAAAAAAATATGAATTAAAAATAGACCTTATTCGAAGGTAGTTATTCTAGTTTCCTACCTGTAGTGATCACACACAATTTTTGCGCTCATCTTACACTCTCACGTAATTCTGAGATAATTGAAAACACTTATTAGAAGTCCTCTACAGGGTTGCACCGACTTTTTGAAAAATAAAGCACTTTTTGTCGAAAAATTAGGCTAAATAAAGAATCTAAATTGTCGCCCCAAAACTAGTATAGCTTCAAAAAACTTTGACATTTGAGATTGACAATTGACTTTCTCACTCTCTTTTCTTAGAATATATACTCAACGACAAAATGTACGCACTACCCCGCATTCTACAGCTTATTCGCATCTGTTTCATAGTTCTCATATTATGATGACTTTAAGACGGATATGTGATCGTGTAACATGCAAAGTTTATCGTTAATTCAGTCTTCAAAACTGTACAAAGCTATTGATTTATCATAGATTTCCACTTCTGTGCTAATAATAACTAAATACATAAACAAGTGGTTAAACGGCTTCAGATCATTGATTTCAAAGCAATGGCTCAAGCTCGTGACGATAAAAGATTGCAAATCATTACTTTGATGGAACATGGAGTATTGTCTGTGCTTGAAATTGCTCGTCGATTGAACTGTGATGACAAAGCAGTCAGCAGAACCTGGTAGCGATATCAAGAGTCTGGGGATCATAGGACGTTGTACCAAATTATGGGCGACCTAAGACCCTTGATGAAAGACATTTACGGCAAACCAAACGGTTTTGTGTTGCAAATCCTAGGTCATCAGCTGCTGATTTATTAAACCAAATTGGTGCTTCTGGAGACTGTACAGTAAGAACTATGCAACGCATTCTCAATAGCATCGGTTGCAAAACAATCAAGCCTGGACGAAGGCCATATCTGAATAATGACCAAATCAGACGGCGACTGCAATGGGCACGAGACCATCAACATTGGACGACTGATGACTGGAAACAAGTCTTGTTTGTACCCAAAATAAAAGTCAGACACGTTCAATTCGACCACTTTCTTTCAACGCCAATCTTAGTGCGTGACAAACAATCCTACAAGCCCCACAAATACACGGAGGCAGAGCAGCAAGCTCATAAACATTACATTGACAAGACTCGCAATGACAGACTGTCAGACACATGATACTCTACAAACGTTTACCGCTCACTAACAAAAACATGCAACACAACACCCGGGCGAATCTGAGAAACTTAATAGACAATAAATGACAGTACACGAAGCCACATCCCACGCAGATCTTAAGATCTCAAAAGTAACTAAATGTATAAAGAGTCATACCGCCAAGGAAGAGCGGAAACACGTGCAGAACGGCGCGGCTGATTGTCTGAGCTGCTGATAACATTATCTGAGTCAGAATCACTGTCAGAGTTCACTGCAGGTATAGGGCGAATATCTCCAATGTGTCGATGAACTCCATCAACTTCAACGGCCCCTCGTGAAGTTACTGCTGTAACCCGGCCACGTGTCCATGTAGTTGTGCAATCCGGGCGACTAGGTTTGACAAACACCACATCTCCGACGCGGTAATCAACCAAGGGAATGCTTTCTACATTCAAGATTCTTGATTCAGGTAATGGGCAGCGGGGGGATCGACCAAAGAAAATGTGATAAGGAATGCCGCCAGAATCCATGGGAAGAAAATTGTAATAAAACACCATTTTCCTTACGTCCTCATGCGATAGAGCAGCCATACGCTTTACAATCCGATGATGTCGTTCAACGATCGCGTTTCTGGACGGCCTATGCGCTGAGCGATATAGCATGTCCACTTTCCACTGTTCACACACAGCTGTCAGCTCTCTCGACCTGAAACTCAGGGCGTTGTCAAGGAAATTTCATGAGGTACTCCAAACTCACGAAACACTTCTGTTACTTTAGCAGATATCGTAGACGCCTCTTCATTGGAAATAAATTTCCATATGGCGTAGCGACTAACGACTAGGTCCACGGTCGATGAATGTCAGATAGCGTTTTCCACCGCAGTATGTGACATCAATCGCGATCCGACCCCAGACTCCTTCAACAGACAAAGTTCCACGCTCCCATCGTACCGGTGAAGGATCAATTGAAAAACATGGGGTACATTCAGATATCACAGTTCTCCCCTCGTCTCCGTTTGGGGTTAGGTCAGGATCCGTACAGTCTATAAGATGTATCGTCTTTTCAATGCCACAGTGAGTAATGTCATGAATCTGTCGTATCTTCTCTTTTCTTGTCATGCCAGTATCTCCATCAACAAAAGCACTGGCGACGAAAACAGGTTCTTTCTTCAACCACCGCTTAGGAACTCGCGTCAGTCGGTCTGCCGGATTTTTTTTGTTGGGACAAGAATTGGATCAAGCTTGAGGTTACACTCTTCAATAATGTTGGATAAGATTGACAGTCTTCTGCGGACCAACACCTCACTTAGTCCTCGTGTCTTCACACGGTGATCATCGAAGATTATAGATCTCAGCCAGTTGAAAACAGTATTTGAGTCAGTCACCACTTCAAGTTGCTTAATATTCCACGACATAGCTAAGTTAACTCCTTTCAAAACGGCGTCAAGCTCCGCAAGATTTATATGAGCCACATCATCGGGCTTCCGCAGCCAGCAATTGTCTTCCACAACACAGTCATTTATATGCAGACTGACACCGACGGCCAAGCTGCTGGCATCGCAGTACACTCGGCCAGTCCAGTGCCACAGTCAGGAATGTACCATACACTTTTCACAGGATCGGAATTGGAAACTTGCTGCCAGATCTCACAAATTTTATGACGGACATCGTCAGTTATTACCGAATCCCAATCAGCATCACTAGACAACCGTTTCACATAGCTGCATGCAGGCCGAAGCCATGAAGCGACCGGAAAATGACCGATAAGTTTTCCGCAAAAACTGAAAACATCGCATCGCGCTTAGTCATTACATCGATCGGCGCCTGTAATGCGTTTTCACGCTTCCAAAAGAATGTTCCGTTGGACTCGTAGATGGAGAGTCCTAAAACTCTCGATCCACTCAACGTCTCAGGGGGCTTACACTCCAACCCGTATTGCCTTAGCAGTTCAACAATCCGATCGACGCTAACGACGTCTTCATTCACGATGATATCATCGACGTAAGAGTCAGATCCACTTTGAACCTCAGGATCAGAGGAAAGTACTTTATTTACAATGGCCGACATGATCTTTGGCGCCACGTTCATTCCGAAGCCCAGTCGTGTCAGTGCATAACGCCGACCCTTGTACTCTACAATCTGATACTTCCACAAGTCTTTGTGAACGTGAACTTGTAGATACGCATTGCGCAGATCAACAATGCTAAGAGATGTACCAAGCCGACGCCACTTACGAATTTTTTCGCCACACACTTGACTTTGGCCCGTATGACTTGATACGAAGGAATTCAACTCACGAAAGTCGAGAACCGGGCGCACTTTGTCCTTGTTCGTCTGAACAACGGCCATCAACGGTATCAAACCACCACTGTAAGTGCCACTATATTCCTGCAGCCAACCTTCTTCGATCCATCGCTCCACTTCTTGCGAGAAAGCACTTTCCACATCACCGGCCATGGCGTATTGGGACACTTTGTTCTTAAGGACAAGGTATCGATCAGCGTCATTCCATCTCCATGATGCAGTCCAAGCCCCTTCTCTGAACACCGCTTCGAAGTCCTTATCAACAACTCTGACCTCGGGCGCACTTGCGACGGCAACAACATTCGGGAACTCTACCCCTCTTCCATCTGCAGATACCGAAACACCACCAAGGATACTGATAGCGTCCATTCCGAGTAGCATATCGAATCCAGCCACCACGTCAGATACGCGACACGACAGGCGAATCGAACGACCATTCACATAAACCTCACAGTCAAGTGATCGCTCACATGACCACATCGCCGTTCATCATCATCACACTGTTTTTCTCCGACATACTCCATTTCCAACGATAGTCTTTGACACAATTGATCTTGAACATCCTGTATCGATCAGAGCGGTCGCAGGACGATTATTCACAGTAACAGTCACAACAGGAAGTTGCGCACCACAACTGAGGAGACCACCCGCGGAACGATAGGTGCCTCCTCTTACTCGTTTTTTGTCAATAAAGGACAGGCAGCACGTAAATGTCCTTTCTGTTGACAGTTGAAGCATGTCATTGTCTTCAGTTTCTCAGGGCAATGCTTCACGAAGTGACTGGCACCATGACAAAAGGAACACAATCTCGCCATAGGTTTCGACGTCTGTCCATGTTCTTTCGTACCTGAAGCGACGCAGCTGATTTCACTATGACACACTGTCATGATGGTCCTCGTTCTTTCCAGTGTCTCAGTCAAGGTCAGATCATCAATGGCAGATGATGATTTCAATTGTACTTTTATTTCTCGCGGTAATCCTGATACAAAGGCGCATTTCAACCAGTCTTCATTTTCAATCGGAGATATCAGCTTCCTCAAACGCCGTAGATCTGATAAATATACATCTGGTGCTTCACCAACAACACAGCGGCGCGACATAAACGATTCATATGCAGAGAAAGGACTCATCGAAGATGCTCTCAGCAACGCAGATCGTAGAAGTCCGTTGTCTCCCTTCGTCGCTCTCTCCAAACCATCGTACACCGAATACGCAGGCCCTGACAGGAAGAGAGGTACAAAAGTCTCCAATTTCTTTACATTCTGCAATTCAGCAACCAATTCTACTTTGTTGACCCATTCGTTGAAGCCACTAGTACCGTCAAACGCCGAAATGATGTCACTAAGTCGTAGTTGAGACCTTGCCATTGCCGTGATAGTTTGCAGTGGCGGACGCAGAAATTTCTGGTAGGGGGGATGATTGGTGTTGTACTCAAGCAGTCAAACAGGTGCCTCAATGCTCTAGTTGAATAAATCCGTAGATTCAAATTCAGGCACGGTATTATGTTTTACAATTCAACAGTCATAAGTTACATCTTCTTTTCAAATAAGCTTATTAGTTGACAACAATTTGTTATAGCATTGATAGTCTTTTGTTATCAGCAATGATTTCAGCCTATTTTCCTAGAATCATTGAGAAATCTCATTAAGGCAAGAAATTTGACTGTAATATTCATGGGGCCTAAGGCTAAATTTGTAATTGTGTAGTCTTTATAAATCCATTCCTTTAAAATGCAATATAAGTTAGTGATAACGCAATAATGTTTTCATATGACGATTACTTGTGGCTTATTAAAGCAGCTATAGCTTACATGTATATACATACTATGTAATTTAATTTTAACTGATTTTTCTTAGGAATTTTATAAATCTGATGTGAAGAGCAAATTACTCGTCATTTTTTGTGTATTCTTGTGGAAAATCAACACTGAACAAAATAGTTGAAAAAATTGGCTGTGAGACTTGCTGCTGTACGTGTAACCTCAGCGACTTCTCAAAAGTAACTGGAAATACAAGTTCAAATTTTACCCCTAACTTAACTACTTCCGAGATGAGACGCGCTACTGACTCATGACCGGAGCTGCTGGCGAATCGATCGCAACTTTAAACTTCCGTCTCCACTCTCAGGTCGGTCCTTCTCAGATGGCATCCGATCAGGGTACCTGCTAGCTTCTCAGACTGTCAAAATTGTTGCTCTCGACACTACACCCAGACAGGTCATCCGGACGAAGTAGGGAGGAGTTCTAAACTTGCTATTAAAGCATACAGTAAGTGGTGGCCATCGTTTATAAAGCTATCAAGAACGAATAATGCGAGAATGTGCAAATCATGCGTTCTCATTGGAAATTCAGGAACAAGTGGATAGCTCACTCGCCACTCGCCGCTCGCGTAATTCGGTTGGTCGTCAGGTCCAGAATCACTTATTCAACTTTAACGAAATCTTGCCGGAGTTGATAGTAATAACATCTGAAAATTACATAATTCAAGTCGAACTTCCAAAATCGGCATTAAACAGCAGGTCACCTGCGCCTTGTGCGTCAGAGATGCTACAGTTTAATGTAAGCAAACTTCTGCAGACACCTCTTCATTCCTTGGTTAGAGGTTCTCGCCTTTCCTTAATTCATGTCTCCATGCTGATAAGAAATCCAGATGTTCATTATATAATCACAAGAGAAACTGGGCCAAATATGTTCCAGACTACGATCATTACTTGTACTTTTAATGAACTAATTGCCAAAATGTATTGCTTACATTTACAATCCACAATCAAGTTTGAGCTGGTGGGCGGGGGGGATGCATCCCGGCATCCCCCCTTGGGTCCGCCACTGATAGTTTGTACCCTAAATAAAAGTCAGACACGTTCAATTCGACCACTTTCTTTCAACGCCAATCTTAGTGCGTGACAAACAATCCTACAAGCCCCACAAATACACGGAGGCAGAGCAGCAAGCTCATAAACATTACATTGACAAGACTCGCAATGACAGACTGTCAGACACATGATACTCTACAAACGTTTACCGCTCACTAACAAAAACATGCAACACAACACCCGGGCGAATCTGAGAAACTTAATAGACAGTGGCGGCGCCAGCGAGCGAGTAGAACGGTTACAAATGGGTTACATCACTTATATTACTGGTTACATAAATGATCTGAATTTTTTAACGGATGCTACTTATTTTCATGAAATTATACTCATAGATGTGTAGATGGCTTGGACATGAAAACTTTCTGTGCTCCCCTGAACTATACGCGTTAACTGTGGCGCGGACGGCATGAGTTTCGTGGCGCTTTTGGCTTCTGCTGATAGGGTGAAATGTTCGTCTGATAAATGATATAATGGTGTACAAAGAAGATCGTCTTCAGCATCAGTTGGACACGATTCAATATACATGAATTCTTCAGTCAATAGAGGGTCAAATTTACCATCGGTGTGGACGTTCGAAGACAAAGTAGCTTTCTGGTGAGAAGTAGACACAGAACACGCACTTTCATTTGATGTATGCGACGTTGGATCAATATCGGAGGAAAGGGCACACTGGTCAGTCGGTGAAGTAGATTTTCGAAGAGCTACACGTTTACGTCTATCAGCTGTTTCCGTAGAATCACTAGGCGAAGACTCCTTCCGTCTTTTGGCAGAAAATAGCCATTTATCCATATCTGATAATCTGGCAACACTCGTTGTTGATTCTGCAAGTGTCTGTCTCAGTCACAGAAATCAGTCACAGACACAATCAGTTCGTGTCTCTGTATTCCTACCTTCATAACTCGCAAGGTCAATGAAAGGGCACCCTCAATAGAACAATAAAGTATTCGTCATCGTCACCGATTATAACGAAATGCGATCCTTCATTCGTGCACACAAACCACAGCGTTATGTGTCAGTTGCTATTGATATCAGATCCCTCTGCTCTGTGCTCTGCGTGCACATGTCGACACTGCGTCTCACAAACATTTTATTGATAGAATAAGACTGACATGACTCAGATTCTATAAGACGCACAAGTTTTTTAATGTTGATGTAGTCGTCAAGTCAATGAGCTCAAATTCACAGAACGGTTACAAGTACGGTTACAATTCGATTTCTAGCGGTTACCATCAGTAACCGTATGTAACCCCTTGGCGCCGCCACTGTTAATAGACAATAAATGACAGTACACGAAGCCACATTGTTTACTGGCGAAACAATCATTGAGCTACGGGACGAAGTTACTCAATATGTGAGAGTTGTCGGGTGTCATGCATTGGCCCCTGATCACTTTATCCGAGCGATGAAGCATCCCACAAGCGTCATGGTTTGGGGTTGCTTTAGCTGACAAGCACCCGGTCGCATCCATTGTGGAAAGGAACATGAATTCCGAAATTTATGTCAATGAAATCATTGATCACAAAATTGAGGACTTTTTTCCGGATGGCAAATGATTGGTTGCAGCAAGACAATGCGCCTTGTCATACCAGTAAACGAAGTATGGCCTATTTCAACACAAAGGGTATTTGAGTTTTACCATGGCCTCCCAGAACACCGTATGCCAACCACGTGTATCGTTCACTCTTATTGGATATCTTCTCAAAACGCAGATAATTATGCAAATGCTCGTAGAATGTGGTCAAATCAAGTCGACAATATTCAGAGAGCAGCTAAGTTGGCTATAGGGCCTGCCATTACAACAAGCATCCAACATGAAATCGAGAAACTCTAGTACAGAAAAAGTCAGGACTGCTCTAAGGCATGTTCACCGAATGCATTCTGCTTTCAAGTCATCTCCTTCAGTTGCCAATCAATTGAAGTTGGAGCATTCTCATGGAATTCTTCGTCATGAAATATGGCAGCATGCTGTTAAATATGAAAAATGCCTGATAAATAGCTTCAGAGCCAACTCAAGACTGTTTTGGGGGTACGCTGATAGCAAGTTTAAGCCCCTATTTACAAAAGTGGTCCCAATAATGCTTTCTCCAATTACAGATAAGCTGCTGTTACATCTTGAAGGTCAATTTTATATGATTCCCAACACAGATACCGCTGGCGTTTATTTTCTTGAATCTGTGACAAATAATATGTGGTTTATATAAGTGGTTTATTAAAGACTGATGCAGGCACACTTGACTTTGAAAAGGCCTTCGACAAAGTACCATACATCTTGATCAACAAGCTTCATCAATGTGGCATGCGAGGAAATATACTGAGATGGATATCAGATTATTTTGAGTTATCACCGTCAATGCGTTCATGTTAAGCACTTCCTGTCCTTACAGAAATGCTCCAAGTGGTGTCATTCAGGGCTCAGTTTTGGGCCCGCTGTTATTCATATATTAACGATGTTGACGGATACTTGTGTGATTCATTCATTGTCAAATATGGCGATGATATCACATTGGCCATCGCTTCCGAGAAATGTTAAACTACCCTTGCAACATGACATAAATAATGTCAGGAGTTGGTCTATTCTCAGCAAGTTACCAATCAATATCGCTAAATGCAGAAGAATCTTGTTTGGTCATAGTGACGCTTCTCAGCTATCATACATGATCAATGTGTGCTTGGAACAGGTCTCAGAAATTAAGTACCTTGGAATGATTATCAGCTCATCTTCGTGTCAAGAAGCACGTATCTTCCATCATTTTGCGAGCTAAATCTCGTTAAGCGAGTCTTTTTAACACGGGACAAGAATTTCTTGGCACCTGTTTAGAGTATACATCCGGTCTATCATTGTATTTTCATGTATCTTATGGTGTCGACGTCAATTGGGTTTAATAAAAGAAATTCAAGGTATAAAATGTGTCTGTCGATTATTCAGTGATCTGCGGGATCTCGATTACAAAAATCTATCAAGAGAATTGAAACTCCTTTCTTTATATTCTCGCCGGCTAAGGTACAAATTTATATCGTGTAAAAAATGCTAGATGGTGTGGTCAATCTCGATCCTGACAAACACTTTTCGTTTTCAGTCAGAAATCCTTGCCGCAAAAACTCTTGCATGATCACAATCAAGAGAATAAGAACAACAGGCCAACACTGGAATAATTTGAGTCATCTTGAAGTTTCTGCTCCCACTCTGAATGATTTTAAACGCCGCTTATCTAATTGCTTCTGTATCAAAGATATCTGGTAGAGAACGTTTTAATAGCATTGTATAGCTTGACTTTTTCGCTTTTTCTTTATAGTTGTATACAGTGGCGTCGCGTGCTCCCAGACCACAGGCCTTCGCTCGGCAATGGAATACTATTTCTACACCAGACTTTTTTATGCTATAACATTAATTTTCATAAAAGATGAATTTTTAATAACAATTTCCCGGAACATTTCTAATGCCAAGTGAATGTGCACATGAGAAGTTGATTGCTCTTGTCACCTAACCGCCTTACTCAAGGAGCTGAGATTACTATATCCCCTCTCTGTCCGGACCACATTTTCTCGAGAAAAAAGGAGGAAATGAAACAGTTTCTTGCGTTTCTCACGGCTGGTCAGCCACTCATGCGTTTGAACAATTGATGTATTAAAATGTCTTGTGTATTTCTTATTTCTTTCTCTGTGAGTACTTTCAATTTTTAAGTCAGGTGTTGGCCTACCTTGCTTGACGACTGTCATCTTTTCAGAATATTCCCTTCGGACGAAAGGCGTGATTATGAGCTCATCTAGAGTACTAAACATAGCGTCACATCAATCACGCAAAAACAAATCATGGAAATTTACCGAATCTGGCTGTTCGAGTCAGATGCATTACTCTGCACTCATTGGCGAAAGCTTATCTGATCACAGTCTTATCTGAACATCAGTCAGCTGCTATTGTTGACGTAGTGGCCTCTCCGACGAGGAACGAAGGATAGGAACAATTGGGTTGCGCTTCCCTTTCTATATTTAGATATCGAGCCTCGATCAAGAATAACGGAGAATTTCATTGTAAAAATTGGAGAAGGCAAAGCATTATGTCTATCGGGAAAGCCAATATTGGTGCGGGCGCGTGCACTTGCTGCCTCACACGCACACAACTCTCTTTCGCTCCGTCTGAACACACGACTAACATGTGTGTCTAATCGTTAGAAGAAAACATCTGTGATTCGTGCACGCGCAGCAAAACTGTTCACTCTAAGGTTGAGCGTCTGATTTTGAGACGGACAGCCACCACGAGAAGCTATCGAATCTAAGCTAAATGAAATATAATGAATGATGACACTTTTCATTTTTATAAATGTTGGTAAATTATTATTTAGGATGCACCGAAGGCCTCGCAGGTACGGAGAAGACGCCACTGGTTGTATATTATACTCTTTTTGCCCTTCATGGGCTCCTCATTTGCTTCTGTTGCGGACATGCAAATGAATGTCATCATTTCTACTACTGTCTTGGCAAATGTAAGCTTATTATCACTATAGCACGACAGCTCCTAAGAAGGAATGAGAGCGGCTTTATAAAAGTACTTTCAGAAGCAGTGAAACACATATCTTCATGTATCCTGGCTATGACATTCGAAGCAAAAATTCATGCACACACACTTCTGACATCATCCTAGAATTCAATTTCTTAACCCATCAAGGCCCATTGATCCATATTTGGATAAAAAATGTTTAAATGTTTCTTAAAAAGAATTCTGGCATTATATTTAGCCATACTAGAATGTTTCTGGCAATGAATGACTGCAAAAGCATATTTTCGTACATTTTTGTTTTACTTCATCGATGATCATGCTACATGAACTTTTTGAAAAATTGAAATTCTGATCATTTTTCGATGCTTGGTGATCTCTTCGGATATGTTTCGCAAAAGTAAGTTACTTGATTATTTTTTGTTCTGATGTATTTATCTTACCCTGATGTAGATACTGGGACAGCTTTTACTTCCTAAAAACTGTTATTTCTGATCGTAATTGATAATTTATCTAAATTGTCCGATGGCCGTTGTGTGTAACTATTTTCATTCGTGTTTCCAGCATGCCTTCTACCTGAGGATGTCGCAGCCGCTATTCTAGACTGAAGTGATGACGAAGATTCGAAGATTGTGATGTAGTCGTCATTCCACCTGATAATGACTGCAATTCTCACGAAGAGGCAGTTGATGATGAAAACTTAGACAATGTTGAAATAAGTGATATTTGCGGAACTTGCGAGATACATTGCAGTGAGTAGATATTTTAGTGTCATAGAACCAACCTAAATTAGGCATGTGTGCTTGACACAGTACTTTGCATACTTCAGACATGACAAATTAGCAGAAATAACATATTCAAAGAAAATGTTTTTCAGCGGTGTCGAACCACTCACCTGAGAGGAGCCTGTTAGAGCACTTATCCCCTGGACTACTGTCTCACGCCAAGAAAGGATGCAGCACATCAATTTTGTTGCAGCCATATAAATTTAAAAATAGACCTCCATGTGCGCGAGTTGTCTTGCTCATATTTTGACCTGCACTGAAGACATGTGACTGAAGATTGTGCGCTTGCTTCGCTTGCACCGAATGAATGAAATCCTTTCTAGTTGTTCTCAGATGCATGTAGGCTACTATGCAAGCATGGTCTACATGTACTTGTTCTATAACTTTGAATGCGGATGCTAGTTAAATATAGGCTAGTACATGCTATGCTGCAATAAATCAGTGAAACTTTTTCTATTTTTACTTTTAGCAATCAAAGATCACGTATTCTGTTGCATTTCAGATATCAACAATGAACCTGCTGCTCCCACAACTTCGAAAAGAAGGAAGGAGCTACCAAAATGGAAGGAGAATATGGAGACGTTCGTTGACCCTATGCCAAAAAGACATCAAGTCACACATATTGTGGAAGACTTTCCTGAGCTTGCCAACTTGTCGGTCGTGGAAATTTTCAAGAAAATGTTCCCATCCGATATTGTTGAATTGGCTGCGTTGAAACAAATCGCTATGCAAATCAAAAGAATGACCATGCCTTATTCGTCACGACACCTGATGAAATATGGAGATTCATCGGCATACTCATCCTAAGTGGCTTTAATACCAGGAGAAACCAGCGGCATTACTGGGAGAATCTTCAATTGCTAGTTGTCCTATTGTTCAAAATGCTATGTCCAGAGGGCATTTCAAAAGATTGAAGTCATATTTCCACTTTGTAAATAACGGTGTTATGTCTTTGAATGAAGCGAATTCAAAGAATAGAATGTTCAAACTTCAGCCAGTTATTGATCTCCTAAACAAAGCTTGCATTCAGTTTGGCACCTTTGAGCAGGATGTCTGTATAGATGAGCAAATGGTTCCTTACTGTGGACACAACTCGATCAAACAGTTCATGAGAGGAAAACCCGTGCGATACAAAATTTTGATGCTGTGTTCATCCAGTGGTTACTGCCATCAGTTCGATGTCTACTGTGGAAAGAAGGACAGAAATAGCGATGGACATACTGATCTTCCGTTGGGATCCAAAGTCGTTTTAGATTTACGTACTTGAATGTGTGCCTGACAAGAGAGCAATCAATGTTTGTTTCGATAATTTCTTCACGAGCTATCAACTCCTCAAACTGCTGAAAAATGTTGACATTCAAGCAACAGGAACAGCAAGAGTAGATAGAATGCAATTGGGATCCAGGGGACTTCTACCAAAAGATGCCGTTCGAGGAGATTATGTGTACCTATCAGATGGAAATGTGAACATGATGCAATGGAAGGATTGCAAAAATGTGTGCGTTGACTCAAATTATAATGTAGTGTCTCCAACAAATTCATGTCAACGAAGGGTAGTTGGACGAAAAGAAAAGATCAGTGTTGATCAACCGCGGATGATTGCGACATACAATGCACGAATGGGCGGGGGTCGACTTGCTGGACAAATTGATCAGCCTGTACCGCATTCGTCTGTATTCAAAGAAGTGGTACTGGAAACTGATCAACAACTTCTTCAGCATTTCTTGTGTAAATGCGTGGAGATTGTAGGCTATCTCAATTTACATAACATCCAACCACAAAAGTTTCCCTTGCTACAGTTTCTCCGCGAAATCTCTCAGACACTTCTCTCGACGAAAAAGCCACTGACAGGCCCTCGAGCAAAATTGCCGGAATGCATTCGATTCGATGCACTGGATCATTGGCCTATGGAAAAGCAGCCTCAGAGACGATGTGCACTTTGTAATAAGAACACTACATACAAATGTGAAAAGTGCGATAAAAACTTGCACATCGCCTGCTTCAAAGATTACCACATGAATTGATGTTGATGTCTTAGTATAATTTTTTGACTGAATAGACTCACTGGAACTCTTTCTATCAATATCTGTAACGTTTCCAAATAGAAGAACTTACAGTCTACTTTGAACATTTCTGATGATTGAATGTAAAATTATACGTGAAGGCCTATTGTTCCAAATATGGACAATTATCGTGTAAATCGCAACTAATTATACAAATACCTCAAATTTCAGTCTTCTTATGTTTTACAGGACCTAAATTGATAGTAACCAAAGAATCTTTAATTAATTCACAATGGTTCACATAACTGGCCTTGATGGGTTAATATGCTTTAATTTAAAATTCTTTAAAGCATCTTCACTTAAATGAAGCACCCTTGTTGTCGGATTACAAAATAAAGCATTTTAAAGCACCTGTGGCAACCCTGGTCCTGTACTATAAAAGATGAAGCTTCTGTGGAAAAATGCCATCATGAATTATTGTTAAGCGAGGAACTAATAAACTTCCTGGGTCGCTTTTATTTGAAAGATGCAGTCAGACCTCCAACTAATTCATTTTAGCGAGAGCTCTAAGAAATATGACAAAATACAATGTGCTCATTGGAGATAAATCTCTAAATAGACTAAAAGGAAACGTCATTTTCTGCTCATGTTCCCTTATTGATGAAGCAACTTGACGTGTATGTTTTTCTCTTATCGAGTTTCTCAAAAATCTAGATAAAGCGCAAATTTTTCAGGAAATATTTATATGAAACAGGCTAATGTCGGATTTATAATCGATACAAGCTGCGCGTTTGTGATTTGCAAAAAGTAGCTTCGACAGACCTCTATACGCCTACAACAAATTGCAAGTTGTTGTTCCATCTTGCATATATTAAATTATACATCTTTTCCTATGCTTAAGTCAATCTGTGGAATAATTTCATCAACTCAACAAGCATCAATGACAACGCTGGTACATTAATCTAGTTAAGCCCATTATGTACACAGCAAATGTTCCCGATTAAAAATCGTAACTGACCTCATTGTTGATGTCCGACCTAGCTTGCCATTTACCAGCCCTAAATCGACGATCCAGGTCGAAGGGCAGAGGGGATTGCCTAGTTAACAATAAAAACACAAGGCCCTAATTTACCTAGGACTTTGAACCCTAATTCCGATTTAAGAACTTTCATCGACTGGAAATGTTCTGAAAGGTACTCCCTTAGATTGGACCTAAAATCACAGTGTATCACAGTGTATATATTTACAAATCACAGAAATTCGATGTTTGTGGATTTCAGAAGCTTCCCTTGTCCAATCCCTAACCGCTTTGATTTCTTTTTCCGAAAGCTAGACAGTTGAGGGTCAACAGCACTTGCATTCTTGTCACTTTTTGATTTAATCACTTGTCGCAATTTTCCTTTCTTTTTTTTCTTCCCTTTTCCTTTGTCCACTTTCTCTGCTTGTTCTGCTACGAGCTGGGCATACGCTGTTGCCTGACCAGGATATTTCCGCGTCACCAATCGCTCTACAACGGATTTCTCCGTCACTTTGCGAGACTCAATCTCATTGAGGAGCTGGTTCAGGCCTCTCCTCATGCCCTTCAGAGCAGCAGCTTCACGCCTAGAGGCCATCTCATTCTTCCTGACCACCCGCTCATCATCCGATTCACTGCTCTCAGATCCCCAGGCCAGATCAGCCTCCCGAGCTGCTTTCTGAAACCAATCTTCTTTGCCCCGAGAACGAGACTGTCGATGTTCCGTGGCCTCAATATCGCGTGCCAGATCCACGATGCGACGGATATCTTTCAGTTCCTCAATGTCTGGTGTGAGACGTTCAAGATCATTCACTGTAAGGAAGAAAAAAAATTGAGATCATTTAGCAATCCAGTTGTTATGAATTGTCATAACTTTTTAGATGTTGATGGATTGTGGTGACTTTAGCATAAAATTATCGAAACAAATTCAATCAAAAAACATTTGCAAAATAAGTAGCAACATCAAAATTAATCAATTTTATGATTAAGTTCAAATTGTCTTTCACAATGCAGCACGCATGATTCTAGTGATTCAAGATATGTGCAAGGATAACTATTGACACGAAGATAAACATGAAGATGACATCTCTCATGGGATCGGAATGACTATCCTATGGGAATGGATTTAGTGTCATGCTCTATTCCTCTCCTGTTGTTTCACATAGTTGTTTTGTTCGATACATACCGCAAGGACTGAAGCCGTATCAGGGCAGGTAACCAAAAAGTGTATTATGTGGATTGAAGTGGATGGTAAAAGAGGAGCAGGAAAACAAAAGAAGACCTGGAAACAAGTGGTGAAAGATGGCCTCAAACGCGTTGGAGCCCAGGAAGCGGACGCCCGTGATCGACCGAAATGGAAGTCCATACTCAGGCACCAAACGTCTAACCCATCATCTTCTCGAAGAAAAGGACGCAAAAAGGGATGAGTGAAAAGCAAATTGTTATGTACACGATACTTCAATGATCTACATTTTAAAAGAAAAATTTTGACTTTCTCTAAAAGCAATTACAACTAGAACTCCGCAATCTCTTAGTGGTTATCTAATATGCTATTCATAACGATGAAGCTGTGTTTAGCTCTGGATTTTGTACCATTCTCCGTCTTGCAGGTGAGGCAAAAAATGTATCAGTTGAAATAACATTCATTCATTTTCATTTATAGTAAATTATTGCTGCGTTCTGAATTTATACTTCATCAACTGTAAAAACCACATGACATAGTGTTCACTAACGATGTTCAGAATAAATTATTTCAAAATTTTTTTGATCAAACGATGTACAAGGAAGAGTTAAGGTGTTAATGTAAAACATTTCATCAATTAATTGGCCAAATAACACAGATTTGATTGAAAATGAGGTTCTGAAGCTTTTTAAATGCAGTTTGCAGCAAAACGATCCTCAAAAATACTTATCAGCACAGCCACAGGTAGGATTATACAATGCAAGTGCTTGTGCGGTGAATTGTATGGAATTCATCAATTTTGGATTAAAGTCATTATGAAGCCGAGAGGACACCGCAAACCTTACCGACAAGAACGTCTGAATCGGAGGAGATTAATCTTGCAATTTCAATATATTACAGTCTTACAACAGATCTTCGTATCGCAGAATTAGGATGTTTGAGGTTTTCACCATCACTTCTTCTATCATCACATTTCAAGCGAACAGATTCAAACTAATTCGTGTGCAGCGCTTTGCGTGAAATATATTCATAAATGTCAAAAGTCAATTTCTGGACGGAGCCGCATCAAAAGTCATAAAAATCCCACATGCATTGTTAGCTTCATCTGAGGGTCAATTTCAGTTTCAGTTTTCATTTCGGCATCTAACATCATACTCGAGTTGAAGGGATCGTAACAGTTAACGAGAAAGTCTAGAAACACGAGTACTCCTAAATTCACACGGTAACAATATTAAGAAAACTAATCATGGATACACAAATTAAAACGTCTACGGTCAATAGCTCGGCAATCGCTGAGAGCATTACAATCCAAAATTTAAATCATTGAAAAATATATTTCATTTGATGCATTTGTTGATGTAAACCAATCTGTTTGTACATTATTGATTTTCGCATTCGTGCATGTAAGTAATAGTTTACCAGACGATTTGCCGTTAGGCTAAAAGGGATGAATTGTGATATTTCGGAAAAAGGTTCGCTATTCGTTTGGGCTAACTATTTTACTTCTTCTAACCATACTTGCCTCAGACCTTTGTCGCTAAGGTTACGTCTGGTTGGAAGAACATCACTTGTCGTTAAATTATTAGGGGGAGAACATGTTTCGTGATATCTATTGCGATGGCCAATGACACACTACGGTCTGAAGACATACTGTTGCATGTTCGACACTTGACCATCTACCAATGACTTGCGTATTCACAAACCACAATTAAGTAATACATGCATGTTAGCTGCTTTGTAAGGCGTTTACATACACATACAGGAGTTTTGGCAAACAGTGTGGCCCAACATCAGGCTCGGGGATTTCCTCTAAAACAATCATGAATATGACCAATCCCTTATTTTCAACACATACAAGAGTACGCGATTTTAGTCAATTCCGCTGAATTGTGCGACAGAATCTTACAGAAATTTTCTTGATGAGTAGGACAGCTGGTTGTTCTCCTAGTAAATTGATGTCCATATTTTCAGGTTTAACGAAGTCGCCGTGAATTGCCATATTTCTAACAGTTGAGCCACTTGATAGTCGTGAGTGAAAGGGATTGTGAAAGTGAATACTATTTTGCAATACGAGCTTCTAAGCTGTATCGCAAAAAGAATGAAAAGGAACTCTCATATGACATCACAATTACTGATTAAATGGTTATGTTAAGCTAGAATGACAACAACACTACGACAGACTTTTGGTGTCAATCCACTGCGATGACATGCTGATGTGCTGTATCGCTACAACATGAATGCTGGTAGTATTCTGTGAATAATAATAGGACAATAAGCTGCCGATGTCACTTGGAGTGAACTTCTGCCTTCACTCGCATTCCTTTTGTACCGTCAGCTTGGCCTAGTGAGCAAGATGACAGCTCGTCTCCACCGCGTACTTCGGTTCGATTCCTGGGTCAGGCGAGTGCAGTCGGGGAATCAAGGGTGTTGGTGTCTTTTATTGACTTAATAGTTGTCATTCTCTTTAATTATTCAATGTACTACGACAGACCTTTGTTGCATTCTAGCATAATTCCTTCTCTGACTGGTGTAATAATGTGTCACTTTCTCTTGTTGCAAATTGCTAGAAATTCATCACACGTAAAGAGAGATTTAATATCTAGCGTCAACCGCGACTAATAGCTTCACCTCTCCTATCTGTGCATAAAATACTAAACGATGTGCCCTTTAATCAAAATTTCGAGTCGCTGCACATGTCTGAGCTACCATCCATCTCTATCAAGTTAAGGACATTCCGCAGAAGTTTTCAATTTTCTCTGATAAAGAAAATATTGACAATACCAATCTTTCATCAACTTCACTACTTCCCGTCTTGACGGAGGCTAGATACTCAAAAACATCGTTCTTGACTCTCGCATACAAGATCATTCGAGTTTACGTTCCATAGTCAACCAAATTTTATTGTCACTCTGCGATAGACAGTACAGCTTACTCCATCTTTTACTTTTCACAAAATCAATAAATTCACGCAAACAAGAACCATTAATTCACATACACACAAACACTAAAATCGTCATATCGGAATTCTCATCTCAAGTTAGGAAGTTGCTAAAAACCTGGAAAGCTTATTACCAGAGAAAGAAAGGAAATAGACTCTAGAAAAATCAACAAATCGAAAATGCGATTTCCGATATCAAAATTGAAGTAATACTATCGGAAGAAAAATATATGATAACCCGGTGATATGAAAGAGTGAAGTTTGATTTTTATTTCATCTAACTTCCTTTAGATTAACTAACTTCACGATTTATTACAGCTGTCGATAATGCACAAACAAATTCGGTTTGATCATGATTTTAACCCGACTATGATATATAAATAATAAACACTGGAAAGAAGTCCAGACAAGTTATTTGAGGGAGTACTTGATGATCTTGTTCATGCAACATGATGAAAATCATCTCGACATGTAACCGTAATTAAGTAAAATCTTGATTATGCTAGCGATTTAATGTAGCAGTACTGAAGACCGTTAATCTGTGAATTCACAATGCAATATACTGTAATTGTGCACTGCCTTTTAGACTAGAAGTAGGGTTGCGCACTAGCCGCACCTGCTTGCATCGGTGCACCGACCATGATAACCAGTGCACCGAAATCATATAGGTTGCACTGAAGCACTGAAGTGTATCCGAAATATAACTTCTTTTTCGACCAGACTGATAGTTGATAGACTTCAAGATATTGAAGGTAGGGTCTCCATCTTCTGTTACAAATGTTCAGAACTTAATGCAAATTTCCGAAAGTGCTAGGAATATTTAACGAACTTACAAGGCTTCTTTTAATTTTATTTGGCCAATATTTGCAAGTGACTGTTATCATGCTTAGCCGCAACAAGAAAGTGGCAAAAAAATTGCATGTACTAAGTCAGTGGCGGACGAAACGGCCGCGTTTTGTTTGTTTATTTTAAAATACATATGAACGTGCAGTATATAGCAAAGGAAGAGTTGATCACTGATATTCTTTTCAAAAAAAAGGAAAATGAAAAATACATAATCTGCAAACAGGAAAAATAGAATGAATCGAAGTCATGTCACCGGAATCTACAAATTACTGTGCAGGAGGATAGATACACACCTAGACATAACTCAGTTTCAGGGAGTCTCTCTGAAATGATACAATGTTACCACATTGTGCGGAAAAATCTTTCGTGCAGAACGCTGGATATATCTTGAGATTCTGGACTAAGAGATTCCTATGAGACTATGAGATGGACCATGACATATTCCTATGAAATTCCGAGATTCCTAGGTCGTGAGAAATGAGATTTTGTGACTTTAAACTGATTTCTCATGAACTTGAATCATCTATTATTTTCGTCAGTTTTTCACATTTTTCTCATCATCAGGAATCAGTAATTTAATGACATAGCCTTGTTTTCAAAATGCTTCAATTTCATCACTTAGAATTTTAAGTTTATAATTAATTGAATCGATGAAATATAATTGAATAATGGTTTCCTAGGTAGATTAATCATACTGTATGCCTAAAGATCATTCCTCTATATCTGTTGCGACTAAGATTTGCGGATGAAATTATAGAATTAATTAATTTCAAGTAAAGCTTTATAATAAAACGTCAATTTGATCAAAATTCGAACGTGTCGGTGCACCGGACCAAAATCCGGTTCTCGCAAAAGAACCGATGCACCGGTGCACCGCACACTGTCCAATTGGAAGCATTCATGTCAATATTAATGATAAATGCAGCACGTTAATAAGGAGGGGTCATGAGTTAGTAATCACACAGCCGGTTCTCCAGTGATATCCTTTGTCTATGAACTGTGTTAACATATGTTACTCATGCTTTAATAAGAATGTTAACCATCGTATCCCAAAGCAAATTGGTAGTCTGTAAGGTTTTGTGACAAAACTATTATGACATATTAACCCATTTCAGACCAATGCTAGTTTGGTGAGTATTTCGACCCGATTTTTTGGGATAACATAACCCATAGAGCGGCCGAAAAAAGTGACCAAATGAAAGAGGAGATGAACTAGGCTATAATTTTCTTTGAAGAATGAAATAAATTATTAAAAATAATTCGGTCGTAAATAGGCTTAACCATTCATTTGAACACCGATAGCCAACCGGCACAGTCTTTAATAAATTATAGCAACACAGGGTTGTATTCCGTCACAGTGGGTTGCAAAACATTTAGCACTTTAAATTAAACACATTCATAAATAGTTCAGGGATCTGATACTTCGCAACTTCCTCTTGTCATTTTCTTCTCTCCGCGGCAAAATGGTCCAGTGCATGGCCTAGCGATCTTTTTACCTAGAAGTCCAGCCCAAAATGTGCAGGGAGGGCATCCACACTAAAAATAAAACAACGCTGAAAAGTCTGATCATGTCAGCATCGCACAAGCCCTACGTGGTAAGTAGTGACACAGAAGCTTCATTTTTATCATATCATCAAAACTCCATAACAATCGGTCTTAGCATTAGAGGCACATTATTATTGATCAGCGTTCACTTACTTATAGTTCAGAATACTTTCGTGCTTTGACGCTAGGCATATCAAACATGTTCTTCGATGAGAGCATGCATTTGACTAGTAGTACGCATAGCGCTAACCACGTTCAGATGGTAGCATTCCTGTTCATTCAGCAATATATAAATAAAAATTACTGGGAAATTAATGCAGAAGAATAGGTGTGAGAGTTATGACATAATCATAATGTCTAGTTACGCTCTTCTGACGAAAATCCGAGCCAACTTGAGACAATTTCATCAATAGCTGATGAATAATACAATCGTAAATAAATCATAAGCAACATTCATCCATGTGTCTATTCCCATTTGGTCAGTTTGCTGCTGAATGCATTTATTCATAGAAAGCAGATGACCGCTGGTAACCTCGCCTATCTCTACCGCCTTGTCCTAAGCATGAATTTGTAATGCACTTGCTATTTCATAAGTCATAAGTTAGAAACATACTGAATTTCCTTAAAAAAATACGTTCTACAAGAAGTCGCAGAAGTCGGTGGTGGTGATGAACTTTCCATTGCATTGATAAGAACTACACAATGAAGGAATCATTTTTCTAGAACGAATGAATTTATTAGCAATCGTCTAGACCCTTTCTTCAGTCTTTCAATGGAAACATTAGAAACAAGAATCTCTCTCTAACTTGAATCGAGTCCAAGATCAGCTGTCAAGTTAAAAGTCTTGTCCAAAAACAAGGAGATTCCGCGCTCTTAAACGCTAATTCCGCTGCCGTTATATTTGAATTCCTCTCTATCTCTATGCGGCTTTCAGCACTTAAAATTTAAACTCATAGAAAGTTTAGTCATACTTTGTGGATGCCTTCATGTTATGTTATTGGAATCGGTCCTCGAACCGATAGGCTTTAGTTTCGATGATGGCAAGCGACGAGAGGGAGCGAATGTCAACCCTCCCTCTTGGCAATAGAAAACCCGGTAGTGTGAGACTTCACATGTGTCGACACATTTGAAGAATCGCAATCAGATGTAGCCGTTTCAAATTTCTTAACTTTTTGCAGCTCATTCTATCAAGCAGTAAAAAAGCAAAATTCCGCCGTAATACTAATATTCCGCATTTATCGCTGAATAAACAAGATTCCGACAAATACCGCCAACGGCCTCCTTCTGTTTGGCCTTGTCCACCAATTCTGCGCCTGCTTCGATGACGATCAGGTATGAAACGGAGACTATTGCATTTATTGTTATAACTGAATCAACGGAGACGTAAAACAATTCGCATTCCAAAGCAAAGTCCACTCCGTCAGAAGCATTCTGCTGCGAAGAAACATTAGATTTTTGCGAATATTCCGTTTTTGTAACTCATGTTATCTTCTTTTTCCATGTAGCATATTAGCTTCGTGATTCATAGGGTCACTGGATATTTCCATCTTTATTTGGCACACATCTTGCTATCTTTTGTACCTATATCGAATGATTGAATTAATGCGTGCCAGCAAACAGAACCATCAGATAAACGTCTCAAGGCTGTCGTTAACACGATCTGATGCTGAAACCGGTGCAGAGAGTGAAGATTGAACCTCAACTCATAGTGCAATTCGGACGAGGGCTCCCACTTGAGGGAGGGTGTAATACTAATTATCTGGTCATTAATAGGGTTAAAAAATTGCTTGTTTTAAAACAATTTTTTGAGAACATGGTATTAAAACACATTTTTTGTTGCTTTTTTTAATATAATTAATTATAGTGGTTTCCTTACACATTAAATCAAACTTTTGATCACAAAACTAATGATAAAAGTTTAGACAGCAATCGCAGTATCAACTGTTGCGTGCTTTGATTGGCATTTGGGATAATATTTCATGGGGAGTGAATACACATTGCGTAAGTTGAGCTGTATTTTCGGCACATAAAATTAAAATTAAATTTCTTTTGATATTAATATTCACTAGTCTTAGCTCCTAAACTCGTGTGAGAGTTATTAATTTATGGCTTAACTATACGATACAACATCATTCACAACACACGATTGTCACCTTTTGATTTTATAATATATTCTGTTTCTATGATCCATTGAAATATTTTTGGATTTCTAATTGTCCAGCAGCAAGCACGTGTAAATGCATGACGCAACATGACTCTGAGGTTTTCAGAAAATTGTCTAAGAGACTAATCAACTGACTCACTCACTCAGTCATCCTTTTTTTGCGTCCTTTGCTTCCGGATGCTGGGTTATACGTTTGCTGCTTGAGTATGGACTTCCATTTCGGTCGATCACGGGCGTCCGCTTCCTGAGCTCCAACACGTTTGAGGTCATCTTTCACCACTTGTTTCCAGGTCTTCTTTTGTCTTCCTGCTCCTCTTTTACCATCTACTTCCATCAACATAACTTTTCTGATCCACTCTGTCTCATCCCTTCTCACCACATGGCCAAACCAACGAAGTCCTGGCCTTCTCGCGATGTCTGTGATGTTCCCAAGACCCATTGCTTTTCTGATGCTGTCATTCGACTTCCTGTCCGATAATCTGACACCACACATCCACCTTCGCATTCGCATCTCCACACGCTCAAGCATCTTCTCATGGGATGAAAGCAATGGCCATGACTAGCAACCATAAGGCATGGCTTGCCGCACACAGGCTCCATATACACGACCCTTGGTTCTCAAAAACCCTTGGCCCTTTGGACGTCAAGAGTGGTTGCAGCTCATGGAATTTACACCATCCACATCTTATTCTTGACACTACTGCCGAATGCCGACTCAACACTTCCAGAACTATCGAGAATGTCCCCAAGATAGGAGAAATTGTTCACACAATCAAGGCGAGCTCCTTCCATGTCGACACACTCCGCAGTCGATTCGACATCCGTGTTTGGCCCTGATGCGCATGCTCGGCAAAAGAAGTTTGTAGGTCTGCTCAGGTTTCCTTTCACTTTGCTGCATCGCGCATGCATCCACTTCGCACAGGAAGTATACCGAATGAAGTTGCTTGCAACTCTAGCACCGCATACCCCGCATGGCCATTTTGCTGTTTGGTATTTTCTTTCTATCGTATCCCTTGTTCCACTAAGAAGAACTTTGATCTTTCCTGTCTTCACCTTCACACCTTTCGACGACAGACTCACTTCCCAGGTGGTAACATTTTCTTGGAGTTCACTCTCAGTAGCAGCCATAAGAAGAAGGTCATCAGCATACAACAGTTCATAGGGTACGATTGATGACGATGGCAATGAGTAAGGGACTTAGAACAGAGCCCTGGTGTACGGCAACATTAACCGGGAAGCTGTCACAATCTCCGAAAGATGTTCTTACAAACGTAGACGCACCATGGTAGAGTGACATGATAGCTCTGACAGGCCATTCTTCCACACAACTCTTTCTAAGCGACCATCGCAGAGCTTCCCTTGGAACTATCAAAAGCTTTTTCCAAGTCGACAAAAGCCATAAAAGCCCTCTTGCGTTTGGCATTATAGTGCCTAATGATCTGCCGCGTGATGAAAATAGGATCTGTCGTACTTCTTCCGGGCATGAAACCAAACTGCATCTCATTTTCATTTAAGGATATTTGGTAACGCAACCTCTTTTCTATGACATGTTCAAACACTTTCATTGCATGATCCAGTAACTTGATCGCTCTGTAGGATTCACATCAAATGAATCCCCTTTACTTTTGCAGATCATGATGAGATCACAAATACACCAATCCTGCGGGATTCGCTACTCACGGATGACCAAGTTGAACAACGTTGTCAGCCATCTGATCGAGGTTTCTTTACCTTGCAGAAACATTTCGCTCACGATCTCAAACGGCCCTGGAGACTTTATCATCTTGGTGGCAGTTAGAGCAGTCAAAACTTCCTCTTCCGTCACGCTAGCGATTTGGCCATCTACTTTTAGGCAGTTGGTATCATTGTCCCATTCGTTCTCAACATTCAGTAATTGAGTCATGTATTCTCCAGTAAGCGCTACCGTCCTCCTTGCCTTGCTTCAGAAACTTGCTTCGACCATCATGAGAGCCAAACCATCTATTTGAGCCACCTTTCCAGCGAGTCTCTTGCAGACAACATGTATCGATTCTTCTTCTTTCCAAAAGTTTACGGGCACCTACGATAATGTCATGAAAAACGAAGAAATCATGATATCTCGATCGAAATGTATTCAAATCAAGTTATAATGAAACGAAAGGCGTATATCCAAGTAATTAACATGTAGAGACTAACATGGATCAATATTTCGTTGGAAATCCCTTTGATTTCATCACTGCTTGAATTCTCCTGGGGATGGATTTATATAGATTTTGGATAGTTTCTGGGGTGATTTGATGGTGCCACACTTGAATGATGGCATTTATTAGTTCACAGCGATTGGTAGGTTTCTTTTCTTGAACGAATGCGCCTACACGCGACCACAAATTTTCGATAATGTTCAGGTCAGGTGACTGTCCGGGCCACCAAGCCAATGAAGGAATTCCGAGATTAATCTTGTGTGTGGTAACTGCTTTGGATCGATGACATGGAGCTCCATCATCCTGGAATTGGTAGTCGCCATCTGGATACCATTCAGCAACAGAAGGAAGGAGACGCTCCTCTAACACTTTCTTGTACAAATTGGAATTAAATCGGTCCCTTTTTTCCAAAATAAACAATCGTCCAACACCATTATAAGAGATGCATGACCATACCATCACAGTAAAGGGAAATTTCACAGTCGGTCTCAGACATTCAGGCTTGTAGCGCTCGCCAATTCGTCGACGCACCTGACCTCTAACATTGAAAGCCTGAAAGCTAGACTCGTCTGAGAAAATCACCTTCTTCCACTGGTCTTCAGTGAGATGTTTGAACTCATTGCACCATTTCAAGCGACGTTGGCGTTGTATGTAATTTACAAAAGGCTTTTTTGCTGGTCTACATGACTTAAGCCCTGCAGACAGAAGTCGTCGACGGATAGTTCTTTCACTGACCACGCACCCAGTTGATTGCTTCAATTCATTAGCCAGTTGTTTTGATGAAGAATATCGGCTATTGATACATTTCCGAACCAAAATACGGTCTTCCCTGGGTGAAGTAATACGCGGACGACCAGACCGCTTTTTGACTTCCAAAGTCGATTCCAATTTAAACTTCTTGATTATGCTGGCAACTGCAGATTTGCCACCGTAGCCCCTCTGAGATATTTCACGAGTCGAAAGCCCTTCATTGTGCAACGCTATAATCACAGCACGATTAGACGGCGATATTTGCTTCGCTTTGCCCATGTTATAATGCTACAATGTGAAGCGCCACACCAATATGAAGTGAATGCTATGATTCAGTTTGAAATTGAATTTTTGAAATCATAGATATCTGACAGCCGATTGATTCATGTTATTCAGATTGCCAAGAAAGCAAATCAATTACCTGACACGAAAGCACTTTTTCAACGGCCATAGAGGAAGATATCACCAGAAACGAACGTAACTGTTGAAAATCAGAAGGTGCCCGTAAACTATTGGCCATATCTGTAGTTCCTACTCAACCTCCCTCTTAGCATCAGCCGATGGCCATCATATCCTGAACATGGTTGGTTTCCACCTCCATCATTCTTCTTCACTTAGGCTGATGACGATGCGGGGTACTTCGGGCTGTACTCCGCCCATGATTAACCGAATCCATAATCAAGTAACAACAATGAAATTAAATAAACGATAGAACAAATGGCTATACAAAAGATGTGCGGCTGGTAGGATTCGAACCTACGACCAAGGTTAACTAGACATGTGCTCTACCAACTGATCTACGAGCCACTTGTGCGACTGTGTCAATTGAAAGAATCAAGCCCTCGCCACCACACATCGGTTGTCATAGCAATTATAATTGATGAATAAATAGCTGGTCACAATTGTGACCGCCGACATTAAGGCAAGTGACGTGGATCGATTGTCCACCAAATCATCTTAAACCATGTCGTGAATGCAATTAACAACAATGAAATTATATAAACGGTAGATCAAATTGCCATGCAAAAGATGTGCCAAGCAAATATGTTGGAGCAGTGTTTTACGCCGGATGCCCTTCCTGACGTAACCCTTTCCGTCTGGGTAGGACCCATAGCCTTTTGAACTCTTCTGAGTTCTTACCCACAAAGGCAGTGGGTGCGCAGCCACAAAAGGTTGCGAATATGTGGATGCCTAAAGCTTCTATGGGATTTTCTCCATCGGGGTTCCACTACCCTTCCCAGACTCTGTGGTTAGCCAGGTTCATTGACCGCCGCCCAGCGCTCGGCGTTGACAAGACATTCGAATGACAAGGGATGCCTGATGGGGTCGTGAAGGTGTCCCAGAATTCCAACCCAATCAACACAGCATTTAACAACAAGAAGGAACGTGTTATGTTTGTAGAGGACCGAATCGGGCAAGATTTCAGCAGGTACCCTAGACTGAAGTCCTTCATTCCTCCCTGTCAATCAATTTCAGTCGTTGAGATGTAGATGTGTCACAATCTGCAATATATCGGTGCTTATGTTGAAATCATCGACCTGAATAGTCCTAGTATGATGGCCCAATTTCCAATTACAGAATCAGTGCAAGGCACGAGTAATATCGTCTGATACAACTCTGGGAGAAGTTTTAGGCAATACAATAGAAGCGGGATGACTCGTTTTTGCCTGTTTGGGGCAGATGCGGCCGCGGATAGCAACTTAGCACTCGTTAAATTTCTGGAATGCTTTCTGAAAGAAACGTCAGCGTGACACCAAAAATGAAGCGGAAATTCGATATATGTAGACTGAGTAAAGAGATGCTAGATCCTATGAAAACAAATGTAGCTCGTTGATGTGGCATGTTTAGCTTCTGTGTAAACAGGAACAGCAGCTCCAATGAAGCGGACAGCTCATTCAATCGGTAGGTCAATTTAAAAACGTCATAGAATGATAGCATCAAAATAATACAAAAGAAACATCTTTTTTTTTGCTTTTAGACAGTTCCAAAAGACATGGCTTTTCAACCCCATTCATAAGGAAAAATAAACCAATTGACAGAGCTGCTCTTCATAACGGTTCATGAATGTATGATTCATCCAACTCGTATATTGAGCCTGAGTTACAGTTGTTACAATGAAGTCTCATACAAAGTCATTCCTTTCATTTAAGGGATGCTCGTTCTTTACATGTATGTTATCATGTAAGTTGCGGAGCCATCGTTCTCTTATTTCGTCTATTTTAAGTTCCCTTGCTATGATACTGTTGACAACTTGGTGCATGATTATCACTGTCAAAACTTCATCTGACGTCTCCATCCAATGCTGTTAATCACTTATCAGTCAAATTTAGACCAAAGTTTTCAATTCTTGTTGTATGTCGGGAAATAATGGGAGTTAATAGCGATGTTCCTGTAGTTTCTTGTCGTTCATCAACGAATGTTCGCATTCAGGAGAAAAAACTGTTTACGTCAGCCATAACAGAATTTGGTGTCTTATTAAGGTAATTAGCTTATATCTTCAACTACTGCTGATGAAAGGAATGCACGTAATTGCAGCATTCCAAAACTTGATATTCTACACCCGTTGACATACACAGCTTTTGTATACATTCATATCACATGTCAGAAGAAGAGAAGTTTAAAGCAAATTTTATGAGGACAAGTTTGTTGAAAGATTTAATTGACAGAAATGGTGGATCAGTAGTACATGGAATGACTATACAGACGGTCTCCTAAATGGCAAATCTAGCAGATTTAAAACGCTGAAAATGAAAAACATTAACATTTACTTATCAACAACAGCGACATCTCCACAAATTTTATGGAAATATGGACAAGCTTGAAATCCAATACTTTTGTTAGCTAATAAGACTTAATTGAATAATCTAATCTGTTAGACTAGTTCGAGTGTGAATATTTGAGCGTCAATCTATAAAACATGACTTAACATCATTACTTGTAGGCCTAATAGTGGAAAATTTTGGGATGTCAACAGTGAATTTCTTGAGTAAAATTACTGAAATGAAATCGCATGTTCTAATTCCATCCTAGACGTCATATAAAAAGTCTCAAATATCAGAATCTCAGCTCGGGTTGTTCACCTGGTTGAGACTGAACACTGATTTAATAGTTGGGTAGACAGACAGTGCAAGAGCCGCTGTTTCGTCGGCTAACGCATCTACATGTTGCCGTTCTGCTGACGCCCCACTTTGCCAAAAATTCAGAACAGCGTAGAAAAACATGTGAAAATGACAATAATATTGCAAAGTTTTGGTCTCTACTGTGTCTGGAGATTGTCTCTAAACGCTCATGATGATATCAGGATGCCTGCTTCATGAAAGCTCTATCAGTATTCCTGAGCGCTCTGGTCAGGATTAGTTAATGCGCCAAAGGAAACCAGTCGCATCAGTGCTTTTCACTTCCTCACTTTAGTCCGTTAAAGAAAAGTTGTCGGCATCAATATTTGCTGCTACATCATATTTTCCTCGCCAAATAAAATCTTCGAGAGACAATTATTGATATGTGCTCAAGTAGTGAGAGGAGATGGTCAAATACACAGTATACGTCTCGATTATATTATTCATAAATGTGTGATGCCTATTTGATGCTTCGTTGCCATTGGTCGGGATTACTTTATTTCAAGAAATGAAAAAACAATTTTCTACGATCATGTTGCTGCATCTTAACAGCTTCTAACAGACAGCTCCCCAATTACACACGAATCCATCACATGGTCAATACTCAATCGACACCTACAATAAAAAGTTCAAAGAAAGAGGGTCGAAAACGAGGAGATTAAAGCAAGGCCTATCGAAATATTACTAAATTTTATAAAATCTCACCAATTCTGAGTAACTTAAACGTTTTTTTCTTTTAGATCAGTTTTTCTATCTTTTTGATATCTCAAGCAATCTACAGGTAAGACATTTTTTATTCAAATCCTGTGTTAGCATGGACAATGGGACATGTGTATGCTAGAATGTCCACGCTCTACTAAAATTCTAGGTTGTCTTCCATTTATAGATAGGCTAGTTTAAATTTTCTTAATGACATTCAGTGCAACTATTTATTTTATATTTTTGCCATTATTTTTTTATCTATATAAAATTTCATATATTTTTGCATGTCTTTCTACAGAGCTGATCATAAAAAGCGGACCACCTAATTTCGCTGAAGTTCAATCGACTCTCATGCCTTCCAATCGCATCGCACAACAACGTGCCATATATAATTCGAGAGCTTGCATCCGTTATTGTATTTGCTGAGCTGTGCTCAAAATATGAAAATCACTCAATTTACAAATCGCTATTTTTCAAAATAAAAACATGTGAGCATGACAATGAATAAGGCACGTGGTGAACGAACACTTTCTGAGCTCTCTTTTGACATGCTGTTCATCAACATCGGAGAACTAATAAAAAATTAGTGATATCGTGAAGTTATCACAAAATCATGACTTTTTTTGATTGAAAATGTTTTCTTCTCACTTTTTCATCAGAAGTGTTCATGTTTGATATCCTCTGAATCCTTGCGATGTGAGGAGTGCGAATATGTAAGTTATATTCATATAAGTCAATAGTTCATTTTCAAACTTCTTCAGTATTTTTTCTCATTTCCGCAAAAGTACACAAACGATGAAGGTAAACAATCGGTATCCGCTATGCGAGAACAAAGGCATACCTTCGCTAATTGTCTTGTTTTGAACCGTCGTTCACCTTACCATGTGTTTGTTTACTTTTGCGGAAATGAGAAAAAATACTGAAGAAGTTTGAAAATGAACTATTGACTTATATGAATATAACTTACATATTCGCACTCCTCACATCGCAAGGATTCAGAGGATATCAAACATGAACACTTCTGATGAAAAAGTGAGAAGAAAACATTTTCAATCAAAAAAAGTCATGATTTTGTGATAACTTCACGATATCACTAATTTTTTATTAGTTCTCCGATGTTGATGAACAGCATGTCAAAAGAGAGCTCAGAAAGTGTTCGTTCACCACGTGCCTTATTCATTGTCATGCTCACATGTTTTTATTTTGAAAAATAGCGATTTGTAAATTGAGTGATTTTCATATTTTGAGCACAGCTCAGCAAATACAATAACGGATGCAAGCTCTCGAATTATATATGGCACGTTGTTGTGCGATGCGATTGGAAGGCATGAGAGTCGATTGAACTTCAGCGAAATTAGATGGTCCGCTTTTTATGATCAGCTCTGTATTCTTGATGAAGGATAAGAGCGACTGTTCTATTCCTATCCGAAACAGGTAGAATAAACATTTGATAACACCTACTTGATTCAATTGCGAAGTTCGAAAAAACGTACATCGCAAAAAGAACATCTTACACGACCACGGTCGTCAGCGCACAAACACACGCAACTCACAAACATTTCAGTGAGAAAAAAGGTGCTAGCCGAACACATTAATAAAGCGAGCCTAAAATAATAATAATAATGGCAATTTTCATTAGATCTGAGTCCTTTAATGAAATAAAGAAGAGGTGAGTGAGGTGTTGCCTGACTTTTATGTCAATGATCTGTTACCAAGATTGTCATAACATGATTAAAACCGCAGTTTGTATTTTTGGTGCATTTCTAAATAACATTTGATAAATAATTGGTCTTATTAGAAATATCATCTTCAGTTTTTCTTCTTCGAGAAATCGTCTATCACCTCTTGACAACAACAAATTTGAACTGCATCAATGTTAATCCGTTGAGAAGATTTAAACAACCGTGCTCACTGAGATGTTATGTATGAGATGTCTAGTCAATCACGGTTGTGCAACGCAACTGTATCATTATATACATGCACATCCACATGATCAGAAAAACAGAAAACACAACACCGCTTGTAGACAGATGTCGAACAACTATGAGATTTTGAATTTCAACAATCGGATAAAAGGGAATTAAGTTAATGTGCATGAAATTCGGAGGAGATCTAATGCACATTACTATAAAGTGTTAATACTCCAGTAAGGATGGATGCATCCCTAAATCCCCTCCGGGTCCGCCACTGGCTGCAAATCAGCTGTTGTGTAACAAAATAAATTTCATCCTGAGTGAAATTATTACCTTAAATTACATGCATAGTTTATCTATTGACATTCAGTCGTGAGATGCTTTTTTAACTTATACTCAACAGTGAGACAATTATTTGAGAAAATAAGCATCACATTACAGATGTGTGGTATGAACTGCTTTTTGGCAAAGAGCTGCTGTCATTTCGCTTCTACACTATCAGATGACCTACATATGACACGGTCATATCCGATGGGCGAGTGTCCAACCGAGTGGTTCAATGCGTTTATTGAAGGACCATTCTCGTGTTCTTCGTCGAACAAAAGATCAGGCATAGTACCCACGGTAAAAGATGCAGCTCTAACACCAATAGATGACTGGACAGACGCTATGGAAGATTATCTTAAGAGTGGGAAGATTGAGAGATGAACAGGTGGGAAGCGTGATGAGAGAGGTGTTGTTTATGAATAATTTGTAGTGTGTGCAATGAAAGACATTCTTAGATTTAGTTTCAGTTTCCTTATGTAAGAGGCACACACAACAACTTGAGTGCAGCTTGCTGTAATTGGGAAAGTGACAGGATATGGGAAAGAGTAGGTACGGAGCACAATGGTATAACTGAAGACACATCATCTACTATACGTGAAAGTATATGCACGTTTGAACGTTTGATGAAGAGGATAAATCTCTATACTATAGCAACACCGGCAACAAGTTTGAAAAAGAATTGCCTGTGCGCATGAAATTAACATTTAAGAATACGTTAATGCACTCATGAAGAAACTTCGCCTCCCATAAAAGAAGTTTTAGGAATTCTCTAACCATCTTACTGTCATACACTATGAACCAACAGTAAATTTGGTTCCTTATCTTTTCAAGTTTGAAGTCAGGTTTAAGCAAATGCTCTGAATTCTGATGTGGAATCAACGCATGATGTGATGATTAGTAACCACTACTGACTTAAATGAAATCAATAAATAACTATTTTTCACTGTTATTTCATTGTATATTCAAACAGTGCGTGTAGAAAATAGCTTTGCACCAAGTCTGCAAACTCCAACCTTTCCCGTAAAGGGGGTTCTTCAGTCCCTGCGTCGGCAACCATGGGGAATTCTCACGCGTCTGAATGAGCATCTAAACCGATTTGAAAAGATTAGAGAACTGTGTATATTTAAACATCAAACTGGCTTGTATTTCATGAAGGTCCTCCTGTAAAAATTCCAGTAGTATCCGCACTCATGTTGCTAATCTCGTTGTTCGCGGTGTTGGAAATGTTTTATCTTAGATGTCTGAGCCTCCTTGCACATGTCATTCCGCCCCTCCTGTGTCGGCACGCTCTGTTCTTTTCTTACCTGTTAACTTCTTCATTTTTATCTTTTGGTGTACGTGTAGGTGTAAATGTTTTCATTCATTTCATGATTATGACTGTCTGAAGGACGGTCGAAAGCTCGAATAACATTCTTCCGTACTAGTGTGGTTTTTACTTTATTCAGGCACGTTATCGTTTCTTTCTTTAGTTCGTCTCAATGACCTGTGATCTACGCTGACAATTCCCAAAGCGGCATCATGAACGTCGTAACATTCACGTACACGACTCACTTACTCTCATTTCTGGTTCATTGAACGTCCGTTCCACCGGAAGTCTATCCCACTTTAACAATCAGAGACACTTGCCAAGCCCTGTAACCGAGTCTCTAGAGAGACGAGCTCAACAGGTGTCCCATTTCAATTCACTTTCCTTTACAACGACAATAACAGGAGAGCGATCTCTCTTCTCCTCCCTTTACTCTACGAGATCCCCGAAAAGCTAGACAGCTACGTAATGGCGTTTATACAGAAGAGTCGACCGGAAGATGCGCATGCACAAGGGATCAAAAGGCGCCCTTAATCGGTGCGATCAAACGGACATAATCAATCAACGCTAGCATGTGTGGGTCCATGGATGGATTCATTCATTATACATCATCTCCGAACAGGAATTATCATCAAATTGGAAGACAACGGTCACAGATACGTGTGCACCTGGAACACTGAAAAAATCGTCTACATCCTCTCCAACCGGATACGCAACCTTTGTTTCTGATATCAATACTAGTGCCACTAACTGTTTAGCAATGAGACAGTCTCTTCCCTTGCTGTTTACGGATGAAGTTCCTTCCCCAAGTGCAAGTTCAAAAACAACAAAAAGGAGTAACTGAGAATCATCAAATCCAAACAAATTGGTTTTCTTTTCTTCTCGGAGGGGCAAGAAATTCGTAACAATAGTACACATAATGTGTCTGTGATCAATAGTATGGTGGACGGATGGGAAACACATCGTTGAGAAACCGCTGGAGTCATTCAACGCAAATTAATTATTCAATTTCATTCGCCGTGGACATCATCATCTGATGATATTACTATCCAATTCATTGGGGAACGAAATCACCTGAGGAGGATGGCTCTAAACCTCACTGCTTCCATGGGGGATGAATAGAGAAACCCAAAACTCTCAACACAACTGAATTTGCAAAATAAAATGAAGAATTTGGCAGACGCACAGAGGCTTTTAATCGAAAACTTGTCAAATCAGGAGGGAACGCTGATAGATTGAATTTGATAGCATTCGTTACTCGACGATGAAGAGATCAAAAAACGAAGAGTAAATTGTTTGAATGAGTTCCCTCTTAAGCATCACCTCAAAATGTTCGCTATATTTCAAATATTGACCGCGAAGCAGGAAGCACTAATAGGGACAAATTTTGATTCACACCGTACTGGATATTGTCAAAAATATTCAACCAGTGCCGAGCGCTGTCTATACCTTGTACAAAGCTTCAATCTGTGACCGGTTGGGTTGATCGTCATTCAACAATGATTTTCTTCCTTCTCAAACACACCCATCACCGCAGTAGGAAAATCGGTGCTTCATATGTTACTAAAAGAAAATTGAGAGCCCTTTGTTAAAGTACACATGGAATAATTGTAGTGAAGATCAATGAATACGTGCCAATTATGAGAACGAGATGTTCGTATTCAGTCAATGTGACTTGCAGAATTCAGCAGACTTCAGACAGGTTATGCAAAAGCAGCCCCTCCTTGTCACTAAGAATTTCACTCTGCAGACAGACTTTGTGATAGCTGCCAATTTTTGGGCCAGAAATAAGTATTTGTTGATGACATTGCTGAACCGCGTGATTTCAGCGTTTGATCACTAATATTGACGTTGTAGCTCCTCTAACTTGTTGATTAATTGTTGCAATTGAGACTGTTCAGTTTCGCAATTATCTGTAAAATCGGACTTTTGATCGTGTTATTATAATTGGCTTTCCTCAATGCATTCGCTCAACGATCTTCTGGTCTGCAGTATCCTTGAATTTCATGAACTATCATCCTATGCAATTTTTGATCTTTACTCAAATTGGAAAATACTACCTTTCACAGTCTAAACGTTCAGCATCGAAATATTTTCCTCTAAGACAATATTCGCCAAAATATCAAGAAATCAAGATATTCAAATAATTACTTTCCTGACGTTACGCGTTTCAAACTCAGTTACATCGGGGCACCCAAGTTGCTGCAAAATAAGCTCTGCAATAATTCTTTCAGATTTCAAGGTCATGAAAACTACTTCGATATTGACAAGGCAACCACATTCTGATCTTTTAGATGCCAATAATGCCGTACCAAAGCAGGTGAACGTGTTATGTGTGTACTCAACAATCAGCCAACGTCTCGTTCGAACTTTCACAAACACTCACCGCCGAATTGGGAAAATGGAAACGCACTACAGACATCCGCTGTTCCAATATTTTTGCACTGTAGACAAACTTGACATCGTTTCGCTTGTCTCCTTACTTAGAATCGAGAAGGTTGTAATTTGCAAGGTGCAGCAGTGATTCTCGAACACGATATTGGAGAACGTGCTGTTTGCTTTAGTTAATGAATCCAAAAACCTCAGAATGTCAGAAGCACAAAAGGAGAGTGAACAACTTAAATTTCAAATCAGAAGTTGATATTTAGATTTTTACTGTGAAACCTTCCACTCCAGTTCAAATGATATTGAAGCAATCTTTATGTCATCAGACTATATATTAGGTGATGACTTTGTATGATATCCTAGAAACATTCAATGAACGCGAATTTGTATGACTGCCGTTTAATTAAGAACGCTTAAAATAAAAACCAATTATCGTGATTCAATCCGCAATGAACACTTTTGGCCTTCTTCAAAAGGGAACTTGACAGAAGTTATAATATAAAACTGCAGGTGGTGAAAGAATGAAAAACGTCTCTAGTCATCTAAACAAGTTACAGGAAAAAGTGCTTCAATAACGCCATATTTATTTATTAAAAAATCAACTGTCAAATCGTAGAAAAGTACATTCGTAGAATAGACACAACATGGAACCACTTACGCAAGCAACACTTTTCAAAAAGTCTATTCTCTAAATTTGAAAAATTCAAATTCACATGCGAATCATGATTTGATTTAAACATGTGCGACTATCTTTCAACAGGTCCCTGTGATAATTCCTATGAAAAATACGTGTGCGTGGTGAATAAATGTATGAATGACCTTGTGTAGCGCACATGCAGCAGATGTAATTTTGACTGAAGATGACAGGAATATTGTTTTCAATAACAGTAAAATGCTGTGGGATCATTTGCTAATCAAATTATTTCTCAAGATATTAAGCAAACATAATTTTTAGGCCTGTTAGAGCAATACATTTTCGTCGTTGATACATTCACAACGAGAACTTTGTTTTGATATTCTCTATGACACTGAGCTGCTGTGCATGCAGTTGGCTTAATCAGACTGTAACATCTAAAAATATTAACTCTCTTATTTATCAATTGAATATTTATCATCAGCATTTAAAAATAGTGATATTTAAAATACCTAGAAATGGAAATCTTCATTAGAAAGACGGACAAATTGGGGAAACAATTGTGGACTCACATTTCAATGGACATCACAAAATCTCACGCCTTAAAAAATAGCATTATGCTTTCAAGCACCACACTGCCTTTCGTTGCTTTTACTGCATGACTGTGAACACTCTCGAAAGATGTGCAGTCATCTAAATTTCATCAACTTTAATTGACACTCTCACGGTTCCAAACACTTCTCACGTTGTCCCCTGTATTTTGAAAATCATACAGCACACCCAATATTTGTATAAAGTTATTTCTTATTTAAGGAGTTTGAGAACATAATGGGAGTAAATTCTATTCTCTTTTTTCAAACTTGCAAACTGATCTTTCTTACAAGAGAACTGCCAAAAGTTCAATAGCTTGAGAAAATCAAACAATCAGGCGAGGTCAATCTTTTTCCGGTGTAAATGACACGAAATCACCTTCGTGTGATAATCTATTCAGTTCTGTATTTCCAAGTGATGCTCTCAAATTCAAGCATCTTATTAACCAAATCATTAACTGATTGGATCTGAGTGTGCATAAATCCTCAGTGACAAGTTCATGAGCAGGAATCATTTCTAACGCAGTGGAATGAAGAGATCTGTTAGAGTTAACAGTCAAAAATGTTCACTTATTTGCATTCAAGTGGCAAACGGAAGGAAGGAGATGGCATTTTCAAATCACTACTATGTGTGGTTATGAGTGGGTATTATGAACATTGAACACACAACAAGGATATTACAAACTTGTTCATGATTCGCAATTCAATGCCTCCGGCTTTCACGAGACCGAAATGATATTCAATGCGCCTTGATCCTGGCAGGAGCATGACGTCATCTTCAATGGTTTGTTTTTATAACAATAGCAACTGCTTCAACCTGACACGGTCGTGGAGGGTGTGTTGCCATGGTCTTGGTGATCTTCACGTCGCGTTAGCAGTTCGAGGACTGGGTTCGATTCCCAGCGCGGAGCAAAGAGCCTTGAAACATACTTACGATCTCGTGAAAGTCGGAGACATTGAATTGGAAATAGATTCTCCAAGGTCGCCTGGAAGCAGTTGCTTTTGTTCATGATTCGTCGGTAATCAGAGATCGATTGTCAGCTATTGACCGATTCCGAATGATCAAATATCGTTCCGGAAGATAGTACCGGGTTTAATCTGCGCCTACTTGTATACAATTGGTTTTTAGTATCAAAATGACTTGCTGGGATTTTTGCGTAATACACATTTGGCGTACAACGTTGTTGTGGCGAAAACCTTCGGTCATAGAGTAAGTATATTAGGTAGAGTATTAACTCAGCATTAATAAAATCCCCGAAGTGTATGCGGTTTCGATTTTATTAAATGAACTCGAGTTGACACTCAGTAGCGCATGTGAGATATGCAAATTTCTGCACTTGGAGTAATTTATACGGAGTTAACTAATTATCAAATCCTTGTCATGTCAACCTTGTAGAGGTAGTATCATAGTTTATTAAATTACCAATTCGATGAGTTACAATCACATTAATGCTCAACCTAATTAACAGGAGTATTTCCTTAAGCGGAATCATATGACAAAGTCTGCCACTGAAAGAGCAAAATGTCATAATCAAAGACAAAGATAATAATTAACTTTAAAAGATGTAAATGGATCCACAGTACTATTCAGATTCAAGAAATGAAACATAAATTTAGTGAATCACAAATATTTATGCCGATGAAAATATGAATGAAAAACTTGAATTTTCAGCCAAGAAGCACATGATTAAGATCACGTCGCTAGTATATAAACAGAGGAATAATTTGTAAAAATTTAGCTTCTCAAAAAGTGATGAAGTATTTTTTAGACCATAGTAACGTAATTTCCGCAAAAAACTGAATCTTTTGATGTAAAAAATGTTCACTGTATGCCGACATTTTTTTTGTCGCATATCTATGGCTTCGGCTGTTATCAGCATATCGTTTCATCAGCAATTTGGGATCCTCCATACTAAAAATCAATAATGATAATATCAAGCTTATCTGTAAAATTAACTTTGCCAATTAACTAGGATAAGCTATAACTTTCTTTTCACGAAGTACATGTACTTAAATGTTATCAAAAACAAGCAATATGCAAAATATTATTGCTTCTGCTCTAAATTCCGAGATAATGTTGAACATTTACATTTTACTAAGTGTATTTATGCATCGCAAGAAATATTTCCAAGTTTAATGCAGTGATTTACACTTGAATAACTACCTGTCGTCAAGGTTCATTGTCTCAATTATGCACATAATTACTTGTTTTTGTCTCAATTAAGATTGCTGGAAAATGAAGCTCCAAATTTACAAATTTGACGAAAACTATGCTACCTATCCGAACTCTTCTTACACTGAAATGCATTGAGATTTAAATGACCTTCGGCTGCTAGCACACGATTTTTCTTCTGTTTGAACCTTTACACGGGGATCATCCCTAATTATCGAGGAGTACTCTCGGCAACATTTTTGGATTGAGCAGAGTCTGACGGGAGCATTCAGTTCAACTTATTATATTTTTCACAAAAGTACTTATCTCATTGTGAAAAACAAATAACAGAGCTAAGCTGAAATCAATGAGGTTTTGACATTTGAAATACATACATGTATATACGTCGTCAAGATTAAAGATTATGTAAAAATAATCAATTTTCCGAGAGTGGCTGCGCATATATCGTAGTTTCAATGAGGAATCCTTAGAAAAACTAACTTAGCTATTAATCAGAATTCAAAGATAGAATTTTCAAATTGAACATTACAGTTGAGATGACAATGAAACAAGAAGCCTTAGTACTCCCCACAATACGCATTAATACAAACATTAGAAGCTATAGCAGGAATTTATTAGAATGTAAATTTCCGTCATTACATTGGAATGTATAGCTGATTACACAACTGACTGTTTTTTCTTTACTTAGATAAGCTTTACTTGAAATGTCATGCAAGCATCTACGAAGATCAAATGCAACAAATGAATGAATTAACTATTCAACATCCTACCTCCACAGTTGGAACCGGGCCTATGGAATATCTATGACTAAGTACTATTATGGGCAACAACAAAGAAGACAATGCATTTCGTCATCATTTTAATGCACTGTAAATTTGACATGCAATTTTGGAATTATTTAAGTCTAATTTGCATGTAATATTTATTGTAGCATTATACGTGGATAATATCAGGGTTTTTTTTTAAGGTTTCGTTTACCCGCCCACTCCCAAATTCTACCCGCCAATCTAAAACAAAGCAAAACAAGGCTTGTAGATCTTTCTTTCAATTTCCTTTCCAGCTGTAAAAAGAAAACGGAAACAAAGTTGCATCTTTTGAATATTCAGCAAATTAGAGGTGGTGACAATATATGCCTACATGACGTACATGCACTAAAATGTGCACAGCAACAATTGCTGGATAAGATGGAGAGGAACAGTGGAAAATTGTCTCTTGAACTTGCAGTAAAAACATATATGATAAATGCATAATACACTACATGATTTCACAGTGAATATGGCAAACTGCAATTTATGTAAAGACAAATTGCATTCTGCAACGTCATTCCTCATCGACAAGAGCCTATTGATGATCAACGAAACAGTGCCGCATATCAATGAGAAGTAAAGTTAAAGAATGTAAATAACCGTTGATAAGCGATGAATGTGTTATTTGCACTGCAAAAGTCTTCAAATTGCTTAGTTAAGTCATGGATGATGAAAAGTTGTGTTTAAAATTGAATAGGCCTAGTTTCTCTTTAACGATCGAAATTTATTGTCAACTACGTATAGGGGGCATACATACATGTACTGTACAGTTGTACACCTCCATAACTTTCAGTGATGCAAATTCTATAAATGAAGTAAGCTATGTGAGACAAGAAGGCACCACTGCGAATGTATTTCTTCATTTGCAACCAGTAAAATTTATTTTCTACATGACTACATAGTATTTCCGTTTTGATAACTTCCTACTTTTAAATGCGTGTGAGTGAAAGAAAGTTTTTGTACTTGTTAACTTGACGATGGTTGCGAATCGCATAATCGAACATAAATAGGTTTCGTATAGATTATCCACACCTGAAATAGGGTTGAGTTTAATAATTTTTAAATTCGAATTATGCGAATAATTCTAATTATTCGCCTTATGTGAAAAACAACAATGACTGACATGGACAGTGGTCCGAGTTGACATCCGAAATTTTACCCGCCCATTTGAAATTCTTACCCGCCCAAATCGGGCGCGTACATCGCCTTAAAAAAACCCTGATAATATGATGGCCTATTCATCATAAAGATTGTGGAATTGAGGAGAGCGTAAATCAAATCGCATGAAATTTAAGCAAGCCATGCAATATTTCCAAACCAACTTCATGACAGATTCCATCGACTTTTGAAGCTGCGATGGACAAAAAACTGAAGCTCTAAACTTAACAAAACTTCACTTTATTTCATCTAAAAAATAGTTTAGTTCGTTGACCAGCAGTCTCAAATAATATGTTGTGAAAAAATTGTTGAATTCGTCATGTAGCAATCAAAAAGGTCGAAAAATACTGATCACAACAAGAATGAGAAAAGTAGGATCATTGAATAAGTCCGCAAAAATTCTCTATTTTCAGTCTTCACACTTCAGCATGTGACCGTCTTGCCGGAATTTCCGCTTTTACTCACGGATCGTCACACGAATATTTTCACAGATGTTGAAATTCTTTATGATTTTAGGCAAGTGGTAATAAACTAGCTTTATCATCTGGTCATTGTGTACCTCATGCATGCACAGACTGATGAGAATTTCTGACTAATTTAAACAATGACCTGGTTGTTTTTCTCTCCTTTCTCCACCCTGACACAGATTTTGTGAATAAATTCTGAAAATCAGATAATCAACAAAAAATAGTGAAGCTTTTACGGCACTACTCCCCATACTGGAGGCTTGGACGATGCTGACATAGTCAAACTTTTCTGGAGCGTTGTGGTAACTTTTAGTCCGGATGCCTTTCCTGACGACTTCCAATGGCGCTTTCGGGGCTCTACCACTTGACCAAAAGGTCGCTAGGCCAAGCACTTAACCACTGTACTACGGAGACCACTAGTCAGCTGCAATTTCGTAACTTGACGTTTTGGAATCATCTATCAAAATTTGATGCAACATTTTTCACTAAGGATGCAAGTCAATATTAAACTATTGCACTAATGCTATCTGTTCTATATTAATTATTTTGAATTTCCACTTGAAATTTCTTTTAAACTTCTAGAAGCTTATGTGTTCGATGAGTGCGGATCATGTAATTCGGATATTTTGGCGAGAATATCAATCAAATAGCATCTCTCTCACTATAAACTGAAGTCAAAAATCAGATTCTTGGACAGAGTTCTTATGAATTCACAGACATGTTCACATGGTGACTGAAAATTCAATTCTATCGATATTATCGCATTCTCATCAAGTCACTCAACTGTGTTTATGAGATAACCGTGAATATGTGTCTGGTAAGTTTGAGTGCAGCCGCTATCAGTTCACACTCAGTCCCTAGTTGCTAAATCGAATAAAAGCCTGACACTGAAAATACTCATTTTCTTGATCGTCGGACGTGGTGAATAGATTGAAATCGGTTAAGGAATCAATGAAGTTTGCATCACAAGAATGATGCAATTTTCCGTCCAATTAAAATTCCGCGACTGCACAGCAGTAAAATTGTGCATAAGTTTGCATCCATTTCTATATGAAATCATTGATATCATTCATGAGAAAAGTTTACTTACATCTGTGATGTTGTATAGCAGTAGGCGGCCTCGCAATAAGACATGTACTTTGCTTTCTGCTGATAGCGTGTATTAGATATATCTGCAAATTGTAAACAGCGAGTATGCGTTACAATAAACAGCTAAAATAAGTTCATCCGTCTTTTAGAATCTGAACAGAAATAAATCCACAAAAAAAGGCGCTCTATATCTGATATTGACATATTTTAAAGCTACGTCATCGATCATCAAATTGTGACGTCATCATTTTTATCTGATATCAATGGATATTTTCTGTATAGCTGTTTTACAAGGTTTACAGTGACAGCAAGAACTTGTAAAGCAATCAACCTGTTTCCAGGAAAATTACAATGTTGCCTTATAATTCACGATTTCAAGGTTTTGGGAACACCAAGATTTTTTATAAGCTCTCTTTTCAGTCGCAGAGAAAATATTTTCTCATTCAAAGTTTGTTGTTCCCAAAACGTGATATGAATAATTGCGTTAATTTGCTTATTTTCATTATTATAATTCTGGTATTAACTGTAGCTATATGGAAATTAATGAGAAGGTGGTGGTCTTAGCTGCTATGAAAAGGTCCTCTGACATATTGGAGTATTCTTTTATTATTACCTAGCTTCAGATAAAGCAAATAGATGGAAGGCTCCGCCGTGATGGAAATGAACATGTTGTCAAAAACCGCGGGAAAATAAGGTGTGAAATATGCATCGACCCGAAATACTATCGAGCTAACAGGTAGGAGGAATCAAGGAGAAATAAAACTTTTAACCTAGGTGCAAACACTGAAAGCAATGGACAGGAAAATGTCAGAACATTCTATGTATTCTAACTTGAAATACTAGACAATTTTGTAGAGCGAGTCTTTGAAAGAATGAGAGCGAAATGAAGGTTGATAGAATAATACGCACAACAGCTCAGTTAACATATAATGATCTAGCAGTGAAGGAGTTGCTACCAACCAGTCGAAGGAGACTTTTCTCGAGTCATTGACTTCTCTACTGAGCTGACATTCTCACAGTCAGTTCACCAATGAGCAAGTCTATCACAAGACATAAAGTCAGAGCGGCCAGCCATGCAGATAGGAGTCTTCCCAGCTGATTGTATAATAATCCTGGTTAGACGAGTTGTGGTAGGGAACATAGGGCGCTTGCACGCATTAGGACTTACTGCGTATGCGGAAATTGGCAATGATGCAAAACATAGAAAGCAATTTTCTATACTTTTGAGATAAAAGATTACTATACATGTGCATGTGTTAGGCCAGATCTAAAACAAGTGAATGGACAGGACTTTTAAATTAATACTCAAGCACTGTGAAGCATCTCAAGTGAAACACTGCCGAAACTAGCACTCTGTAATTAACATAATCATGATCTTTGTCTACACTGCAAGCAGGTGGGACAAATCTGATGGAACTTTTCATATTAGGGTTCTGAGAAATGAAAGGTTGTGATCGTGAAGTTTCCACACAGAAAGTTCATCTCATTATACCCGCTATTACGATGACATATATGACATGAAGCGAAGTAGGAAGAACAATTTTTCATCAAGTCTCATTTTTAAGAGATTAATGACAAATGACAATCCCTCAATCTTATAATCCAAGAGTAAATCTAGGTTTCCACCGTATCAATCAGATCGGATAAGGTTATGATCGAAAAATCGATATTGCGCATGAACCACTGGGTGAACAAGATTCCGAAAAATACAGTTAGCAGCGGTTTGTGTAGCCTTATCAGAAGCGGTTAGAATATTCCGTCATTTACTCTCTTCTTTCTTAATATAAAGTAGAATTGAAACTCAATCCTCAGTTCAACTGATACTTTTCAATTTCGGCCTCCTTAACTTAATTTTCATCGAATCCTGACAACACACAGTACACTGAACCGTCTGAAAGAATAATAACATTAATCCCCGATTAAGAATTTCGTCGGTATACATTGTAGTTACACAGCAAATAACACCAGATGTATCACTGTTCCGCCTTCAAAATTCCTACTACAACGCTACATTTCAGACATCAAATCCCCAACCATGATGCACATGAGCAACAACCTCAGAATTCTATCGATCTGTTCCTTCAACATAAAGAATGTAGACGCAAATAGACTATAAAGAACACATAGTAGCAATTTAGGAAGGTTGCGATTGAGGATTGCAAAAAACTTTATTGAGACCCTTATGCTTTTGTATTTTGATCTTCGTATTATCCAAATAATGACGAAACTTCTAAATATGTAAGATAGACTTATAGACTGAGTACGTCTTGATATTCAGACAGTTAGGTTGAATGGGCGTAATGCATTTGCGCCACAATTTCTGATTATGTAACTGATATTATTATATCAGTTATTTCTGATATTACCTCCAAATGCCTGGTCCGACGATTGCTGTAGGCCCTGGTCCCTTCAATTTTCGTATTTAGAGTTAGCTTTTGCGGAATATGATCGTGCATTGATATGTACTGATATGAAAGAAGTGCTATGGCTTTCAGAGAACCTCCAAATGCCTGGTCCGACGATTACTGTAGGCCCTGGTCCCTTCAATTTTCGTATTTAGAGTTAGCTTTTGCGGAATATAATTGTCCTGTGATATGTACTGATATGAATGAATAAGATATATGACAGTCAGAGCATCTCCAATGCCTGGTCCGACGATTGCAGTAGGCCCTGGTCCCTTCATGTACAAGTGGGGCAGGAGAGTACAATTTGCGGTGGGGCAGGAGAGTACATTTCTTATATATATATATATATATATATATATATATATATATATATATATATATACAGGGTGAGTAAAAAAAACGATTTATTTTTAAATGGATATAAAATATAAAACATGTTTGTTTTAGTGATAGAAATTCGTTACAAGTTCAGATATTAAGCATATGTCTTCAATTTGACGAAGGAATCGTTCAAATTATGTATTGCTTAGGTAGATCTCAAAAATTATTATTATTTTATCCTGCATGTAAATATTTACCCGAAATCAGTCCAAAGAAGACCGAAATATTCCCATTGATAGAGTTTCCCATAGTTATAAGACAAAAACGAAAGTTATTAAATATCACTCTAAACATGAAACTGAACTGTCAGAATGCATAAGAAAGGTATTTCATAATATACGAATTGAATGTTAACCTTCAACTTGACCACCGTCCAACTGAATGCACTCATTGCATCGCTCAACGAAAGACTCGTACGATGACTGAAACATTTTTGGGTTGAAAGTCCCCAGCTCATCTTCGATTCTTGTTCTCAATTGTTCCACGGTTCTTGGAGCCTGTTTGTAAACTTTATCTCGCAGAGCTCCCCATAAAAAGAAATCACAAACAGTGAGGTCCGGTGATCTTGGTGGCCATCGAACTGCTCCCTGTCTCCCGATCCACCTGTTTGGAAGATGCTCATCCAACAAAGACCGAGCGGTGAGACTGAAATGAGGCGGAGCTCCATCTTGTTGATAAAGTTTGTTGCGATTCGATCTTCTTCGAAAGTAAGGGATCACCTTTTCGCGGAGTACTGTGCAGTAGCGGTCACTATTCATAGTCTCAGAGCTGATGTCGTAAGCCAAGACGCCGGACGGACCAACCATGCACCATACCGTGACCGAGTGTCGGTCTTGTAGCTTTTCAATCTGCATGTGTGGGTTTTCAGTTGCCCAGAAGTGGAGATTATGAAGATTCACTATTTTATATCTGAATTAAGTTGTACCCATCAGAAAACTGTTCGCACGCCTCTTGAAGTATCAGATTGTATTGGTCAGGGAAAGTGGTCTGGGAAGATGATCTCAAGCTGTGCAGTGCGAACAAAAAGTATTTCGGAGCGACTCACAGACGTGCGCGTTCTAAGCTTCACACTTATAGCATGTAGAGTGCGATGTAGCTTGCGTGTGCATCTGGAAGAAGATCTTAGGTTTGGGTAGTACTCATTTATGCAGAGCTGCTTCTACCGAAATTGTACCTGTAAAAGGTGACCTGTAGTGAAGCAACATCCCGGTCAGACGGAGAGCGGCTGACAATTGCTAGCAAAGTTTTTCACACATGGATTCTTGACACGTTTATCAACCCGTTAAGGAGGTTAAGATGCGTTTGTGGGGCGCATGCCCACAGATGACACAATACTCCATTCAGAGGACGATATAGTGGTCTTGTAAAGTTAGCAGACCGTCTGTGGTGGAGATAGCTGCTGGACGATAGAGACTACCAATGCGTCTGAGTGCTTGCTAGCTAATGGATTGGTTATGTACGGTTTCCATGACAAGTCTTTCGTACCGCCATCCAAGAAGGAGATGGAATCTTGTTCTCTGATCCTATTATCTGACATCTTAAATGCTAGATCATCATCACCTTTAAGTTCGTGAGTGGCAGAATACTCAGAGTTTTTGAAGGATTGAAGGGGAAACAAGCCAATTGGCGCCCATTATGAGGACCCTGCAGTAAGTCTTCATTAAGAAAAGTCGAATATCTGCTCTCTTATTTCCTTTTTTTCTTGATATGACTATCTTCTTTGGTCGTGATGTTGAGAAGTTTTAAGTTTGTGGTTTTTGAGTGTTTTTAGAGCGGTGTGATGAGTCGGACGAGTAGCTTCATTGGAATTATATTATTGCTGTCTTGCCTCATTGGAATTTGCCGTTCACTATTATCTAAATGCCGTTGACGTGAAGAACAGCTTCGTCGGAAAATATGATGTTCTTATAAAAGTCACTGTCACTCTCTTGATTACGACGTAACCATTGGCAAAATTCTAATCTTCTTTCACAATCATCTTTGGATAAAGCTTGCACTTTTGTTGCCTTAAATGGATGAAGTCCATTTTTATGAAGACAGCGGACAACACTTGACTGAGAGTTACCAGTTTCCGTAGCAGTCTGTCTAGTCGATGCTGTCGGTTTATCTTCCAATCGTTGATTGATTTCCTGGAAACTGTCATCACCACTCGCGGTAACGGGTCTACCACTGCCTTCTCTCCTTTTATTGATGTCACCATATTCAAGGAAACAAGAAACCCATCGACGTATTGTGGATTCAGGAGGAGCCTCTTCATCATATTCTTTCGCGTATCGTCTTCTGGCTTCTCTGGTGTTTTCATAAGTGATAGCCCATGCAACAACCTTTGCTTTGCGTTCCATATTGATGAATGCAAATCGAGAAATGAAATATCATATGATGAATGCAATATCATGCGTCGAGAAACAACTTACTTATTTAAATTTAGAAATGTATTATGTTGATTGATAGACAGTAAAATCATCTGTCTAATATTAGAAGTTAACACAGATATCTAGCATAATTAGAAATTTTTAACAAATCTAGTTAGTACATAATTGAATTGAAGACATATGCTTAATATCTGAACACAGATATCTAACATAATTTGAAATTTTTAACAAATCTAGTTAATACATAATTGAAGACATATGCTTAATATCTAAACTTGTAACGAATTTCTATCACTAAAACAAACATGTTTTATATCCACTTAAAAATAAATCGTTTTTTACTCTCCCTGTATATATATATATATATATATATATATATATATATATATATATATATATATATACGTATATATATATAAGAGAAATAAAAAGACCACAGGTTTCCAACAAAATTAATTGTATTCCCCGACTAGTTTCTGCAGGGTGCTACCTGCTTCTCAAGGGGACTGGGAATGAAATGATAGAGAATACAAAATTATAACTGAATGCATATAAGTATACACAAAAACATAGAAATTATGCTTAACATGCATTGAGACGAGGCTCATATCTTTGAATGAAAGCAAATTCCATTCTTTCCCTGTCCGCTTTCTTGGATTTTGGTGACATTTTATAAAATGGTGTTACAATGAATTTGATTTCTTTATTTTTAGCACAATTAGTTATATGTTTGCTCACGGGAAGAATGGAGTATTTCGGGTCAAAAATATGCTGTCGGTGAAGTGTCATGCGGTGGCGTAGGGTGTCTCCGGTCTGTCCAATATAGTATTCATTACACCCCTTACAGACTAATTTGTATATCAGGTTGCTTGATAAGCAAGACATATTTGATTTTATTTCGAAATTGATTATCGTATCTTTTACTTTAAAAACAGTATTTTTTCCTGTTGACAGAAGATCACAGCACTTGCACAAAGGTTCATTGCATTTGGTGACTCCGGTGATTGTGCATCGGTTATTTCTATTCAAAATGGTTAGCAGAGGTTTGGGTTGTCTGAAAGTCCGTCTTACTTTTTGATCTTTGAAACACTTTGAAGCAGAGAGAGAGTTGACTGCTGAGTATATCACATTGTTGTAAATACTTGGGTTGTTCGGGTTGTATGTTTGTACAAAGTTCATAATTTTATCACTTTTAGTTTTCCCCTTTGTTTTGTTACCTTGGGTTCCTTGTTTTGTTTTGTAAATTGCATTGTCAATTAAAGTACAAGGATAGCCTAATTTCATCAGTCTATGTTTCAGTTCAAGAAACCGTGTTCCTCTAACATCATTGTCGGAAACTATACGATGAATTCTTTTGGCCAGACAGAAAGGTATATTTCGCAAAATATGTCGAGGATGGTTTCTACGATGACATCTACATTCAGACTGCTGGGACTGCGATGGGGACGAAAATGGCCCCAACCTACGCAAATTTAGTGATGGGTTATCTCGAAATGAAAATGTACACCAGGTTGAATGAACTTTACCCATCTGATGTCAGTGAAATTCTGAGAACTTCATGGTTGCGCTACCTTGATGACTGCTGGTTGGTTTGGGACGACCACTATGGTGATGTAAATTCTTTTTTTGACATGCTGAACAATTTACACGAATCTATTAAATTCACCTTTGAGAAAGATTATCATTGTATAAACTTCTCGGATGTTCATGTGTATAAAAAGGGAAATTCTGGTGTCGTTGAAACTGACATACACCATAAAAGTACAGACAGTTTTAATTATGTCCCATTCATGTCAAACCATCCTCGACATATTTTGCGAAATATACCTTTCTGTCTGGCCAAAAGAATTCATCGTATAGTTTCCGACAATGATGTTAGAGAAACACGGTTTCTTGAGCTGAAACATAGACTGATGAAATTAGGCTATCCTTGTACTTTAATTGACAATGCAATTTACGAAACAAAACAAGGAACCCAAGGTAACAAAACAAATGGAAAAACTAAAAGTGATAAAATTTTGAACTTTGTACAAACATACAACCCGAACAACCCAAGTATTTACAACAATGTGATATACTCAGCAGTCAACTCTCTCTCTGCTTCAAAGTGTTTCAAAGATCAAAAAGTAAGACGGACTTTCAGACAACCCAAACCTCTGCTAACCATTTTGAATAGAAATAACCGATGCACAATCACCGGAGTCACTAAATGCAATGAACCTTTGTGCAAGTGCTGTGATCTTCTGTCAACAGGAAAAAATACTGTTTTTAAAGTAAAAGATACGATAATCAATTTCGAAATAAAATCAAATATGTCTTGCTTATCAAGCAATCTGATATACAAATTAGTCTGTAAGGGGTGTAATGAATACTATATTGTACAGACCGGAGACACCCTACGCCACCGCATGACACTTCAGCGACAGCATATTTTTGACCCGAAATACTCCATTCTTCCCGTGAGCAAACATATAACTAATTGTGCTAAAAATAAAGAAATCAAATTCATTGTAACACCATTTTATAAAATGTCACCAAAATCCAAGAAAGCGGACAGGGAAAGAATGGAATTTGCTTTCATTCAAAGATATGAGCCTCTTCTCAATGCATGTTAAGCATAATTTCTATGTTTTTGTGTATACTTATATGCATTCAGTTATAATTTTGTATCCTCTATCATTTCATTCCCAGTCCCCTTGAGAAGCAGGTAGCACCCTGCAGAAACTAGTCGGGGAACCCAATTAATTTTGTTGGAAACCTCTAGTCTTTTTATTTCTCTTATATCCTTGCGTTTGCTTTGATTTCAATTATTTACCTATATATATATAATGTAAAAAGAGGTTATCCAAAAATGGTCAAAAATAATTCCAATAAAAAACCAAAAGAAAAACAATCTTGACTGCAGGTACCCTGACTAGTTACGTCCCTTCTTGGGACTTCTCAAAGGGTTAATGATATATTTTTGAAATCAAAATAATAGCATCATTAAGCTATTACACGCACATAGACATAAAAATTGATGACATAAGATATATAATATAAGTTAATGGCCATAGCTAGGCCCACGATAGTCATAGAAATAATCATGAAATCCTGGCTCCCTGAATGAATAATAAGAATTATTAGGATGACAACTTTGCCATGAATTTCGAGGCCGTAAATCGTAACTACGCGTTTGTCTGCGCCAATTCCATATACGTGCAGGCCGATAGACATCCCTAGATTCATTTTCTCTCCAGTTTATATTGGGGCAAGTAAGAGTATTTCTCCTCTTTGTATTGTAATATCTTATGTTAGACGTACTTTCATTACGTTTTCGATATTGGTTATTTCCTGTACAATTTCTTGAATTATTAATATTTCTAGTTTTGTTATCATCTTTCATTTCACTGTTAATTGGTATCAAATGTTTATCTGAATTAAAAAAACTTCGTTTCATCTCCCATATCATGTTGCTCCTTTCTTCTTCATTCTCTGTTATTTCTTTCCATTGATCCTTACGATGTACTGCCTGTTCGATGTCATAATTGTTGTCAAAATATTCTGTCATTTCGTTATCTATCTGTATCACCATTTCACTTTTGATTTCCGCCATTACTCTCAATCTTCTTATTTCGTATTCCACTTTCTCTAGAGACTCTTCTTTCTTAAGTTCATTCACTCGCTCATGTTGTTGTTTCACTGGATTCTTAAATAACTTCTTTGGAATCCTTGGAACATGATTTTTTAATGCATTTTCATAAATGTCTGCAATCTCTTTATTCCTTCGTGCTTCATAGAACGCAAATTTCCTAGCCGAGACCTCTTTGTTCCAGTCTACTTCTTTTTTTTGCGATTTTCATAAGTTTATCATTCATTTCTCTCATTTCAAGTTTAATTTCTTCTTTCATATTATTGATTTTTGATGTCTCGCATTTCAGCGTTGAATATTCCAATTTCGAATCTGACTGAACAGTTTTTAGAAGTTTATAAATAGTCTGTATTGCACTTGCTAATCCATTAAATTTATTCTCAAGATTGTCCATTTTATCAAATAAGATGTTGTGCGTGATATTCACCCTGAGTCATCGATTGTCCTCTTTTGGAACCCATTTTTGTTGAAAATAATGTAAAAAGAGGTTATCCAAAAATGGTCAAAAATAATTCCCATAAAAAACCAAAAGAAAAACAATCTTGACTGCAGGTACCCTGACTAGTTACGTCCCTTCTTGGGACTTCTCAAAGGGTTAATGATATATTTTTGAAATCAAAATAATAGCATCATTAAGCTATTACACGCACATAGACATAAAAATTGATGACATAAGATATATAATATAAGTTAATGGCCATAGCTAGGCCCACGATAGTCATAGAAATAATCATGAAATCCTGGCTCCCTGAATGAATAATAAGAATTATTAGGATGACAACTTTGCCATGAATTTCGAGGCCGTAAATCGTAACTACGCGTTTGTCTGCGCCAATTCCATATACGTGCAGGCCGATAGACATCCCTACATTCATTTTCTCTCCAGTTTATATTGGGGCAAGTAAGAGTATTTCTCCTCTTTGTATTGTAATATCTTATGTTAGACGTACTTTCATTACGTTTTCGATATTGGTTATTTCCTGTACAATTTCTTGAATTATTAATATTTCTAGTTTTGTTATCATCTTTCATTTCACTGTTAATTGGTATCAAATGTTTATCTGAATTAAAAAAACTTCGTTTCATCTCCCATATCATGTTGCTCCTTTCTTCTTCATTCTGTGTTATTTCTTTCCATTGATCCTTACGATGTACTGCCTGTTCGATGTCATAATTGTTGTCAAAATATTCTGTCATTTCGTTATCTATCTGTATCACCATTTCACTTTTGATTTCCGCCATTACTCTCAATCTTCTTATTTCGTATTCCACTTTCTCTAGAGACTCTTCTTTCTTAAGTTCATTCACTCGCTCATGTTGTTGTTTCACTGGATTCTTAAATAACTTCTTTGGAATCCTTGGAACATGATTTTTTAATGCATTTTCATAAATGTCTGCAATCTCTTTATTCCTTCGTGCTTCATAGAACGCAAATTTCCTAGCCGAGACCTCTTTGTTCCAGTCTACTTCTTTTTTTGCAATTTTCATAAGTTTATCATTCATTTCTCTCATTTCAAGTTTAATTTCTTCTTTCATATTATTGATTTTTGATGTCTCGCATTTCAGCGTTGAATATTCCAATTTCGAATCTGACTGAACAGTTTTTAGAAGTTTATAAATAGTCTGTATTGCACTTGCTAATCCATTAAATTTATTCTCAAGATTGTCCATTTTATCAAATAAGATGTGTGCGTGATATTCACCCTGAGTCATCGATTGTCCTCTTTTGGAACCAATTTTTGTTGAAAATAATGTAAAAAGAGGTTATCCAAAAATGGTCAAAAATAATTCCATAAAAAACCAAAAGAAAAACAATCTTGACTGCAGGTACCCTGACTAGTTACGTCCCTTCTTGGGACTTCTCAAAGGGTTAATGATATATTTTTGAAATCAAAATAATAGCATCATTAAGCTATTACACGCACATAGACATAAAAATTGATGACATAAGATATATAATATAAGTTAATGGCCATAGCTAGGCCCACGATAGTCATAGAAATAATCATGAAATCCTGGCTCCCTGAATGAATAATAAGAATTATTAGGATGACAACTTTGCATGAATTTCGAGGCCGTAAATCGTAACTACGCGTTTGTCTGCGCCAATTCCATATACGTGCAGGCGATAGACATCCCTACATTCATTTTCTCTCCAGTTTATATTGGGGCAAGTAAGAGTATTTCTCCTCTTTGTATTGTAATATCTTATGTTAGACGTACTTTCATTACGTTTTCGATATTGGTTATTTCCTGTACAATTTCTTGAATTATTAATATTTCTAGTTTTGTTATCATCTTTCATTTCACTGTTAATTGGTATCAAATGTTTATCTGAATTAAAAAAACTTCGTTTCATCTCCCATATCATGTTGCTCCTTTCTTCTTCATTCTGTGTTATTTCTTTCCATTGATCCTTACGATGTACTGCCTGTTCGATGTCATAATTGTTGTCAAAATATTCTGTCATTTCGTTATCTATCTGTATCACCATTTCACTTTTGATTTCCGCCATTACTCTCAATCTTCTTATTTCGTATTCCACTTTCTCTAGAGACTCTTCTTTCTTAAGTTCATTCACTCGCTCATGTTGTTGTTTCACTGGATTCTTAAATAACTTCTTTGGAATCCTTGGAACATGATTTTTTAATGCATTTTCATAAATGTCTGCAATCTCTTTATTCCTTCGTGCTTCATAGAACGCAAATTTCCTAGCCGAGACCTCTTTGTTCCAGTCTACTTCTTTTTTTGCAATTTTCATAAGTTTATCATTCATTTCTCTCATTTCAAGTTTAATTTCTTCTTTCATATTATTGATTTTTGATGTCTCGCATTTCAGCGTTGAATATTCCAATTTCGAATCTGAGTACTGAACAGTTTTTAGAAGTTTATAAATAGTCTGTATTGCACTTGCTAATCCATTAAATTTATTCTCAAGATTGTCCATTTTATCAAATAAGATGTGTGCGTGATATTCACCCTGAGTCATCGATTGTCCTCTTTTGGAACCCATTTTTGTTGAAAATAATGTAAAAAGAGGTTATCCAAAAATGGTCAAAAATAATTCCAATAAAAAACCAAAAGAAAAACAATCTTGACTGCAGGTACCTGACTAGTTACGTCCTTCTTGGGACTTCTCAAAGGGTTAATGATATATTTTTGAAATCAAAATAATAGCATCATTAAGCTATTACACGCACATAGACATAAAAATTGATGACATAAGATATATAATATAAGTTAATGGCATAGCTAGGCCCACGATAGTCATAGAAATAATCATGAAATCCTGGCTCCCTGAATGAATAATAAGAATTATTAGGATGACAACTTTGCCATGAATTTCGAGGCCGTAAATCGTAACTACGCGTTTGTCTGCGCCAATTCCATATACGTGCAGGCCGATAGACATCCCTAGATTCATTTTCTCTCCAGTTTATATTGGGGCAAGTAAGAGTATTTCTCCTCTTTGTATTGTAATATCTTATGTTAGACGTACTTTCATTACGTTTTCGATATTGGTTATTTCCTGTACAATTTCTTGAATTATTAATATTTCTAGTTTTGTTATCATCTTTCATTTCACTGTTAATTGGTATCAAATGTTTATCTGAATTAAAAAAACTTCGTTTCATCTCCCATATCATGTTGCTCCTTTCTTCTTCATTCTGTGTTATTTCTTTCCATTGATCCTTACGATGTACTGCCTGTTCGATGTCATAATTGTTGTCAAAATATTCTGTCATTTCGTTATCTATCTGTATCACCATTTCACTTTTGATTTCCGCCATTACTCTCAATCTTCTTATTTCGTATTCCACTTTCTCTAGAGACTCTTCTTTCTTAAGTTCATTCACTCGCTCATGTTGTTGTTTCACTGGATTCTTAAATAACTTCTTTGGAATCCTTGGAACATGATTTTTTAATGCATTTTCATAAATGTCTGCAATCTCTTTATTCCTTCGTGCTTCATAGAACGCAAATTTCCTAGCCGAGACCTCTTTGTTCCAGTCTACTTCTTTTTTTGCAATTTTCATAAGTTTATCATTCATTTCTCTCATTTCAAGTTTAATTTCTTCTTTCATATTATTGATTTTTGATGTCTCGCATTTCAGCGTTGAATATTCCAATTTCGAATCTGACTGAACAGTTTTTTAGAAGTTTATAAATAGTCTGTATTGCACTTGCTAATCCATTAAATTTATTCTCAAGATTGTCCATTTTATCAAATAAGATGTGTGCGTGATATTCACCCTGAGTCATCGATTGTCCTCTTTTGGAACCAATTTTTGTTGAAAATAATGTAAAAAGAGGTTATCCAAAAATGGTCAAAAATAATTCCCATAAAAAACCAAAAGAAAAACAATCTTGACTGCAGGTACCCTGACTAGTTACGTCCCTTCTTGGGACTTCTCAAAGGGTTAATGATATATTTTTGAAATCAAAATAATAGCATCATTAAGCTATTACACGCACATAGACATAAAAATTGATGACATAAGATATATAATATAAGTTAATGGCCATAGCTAGGCCCACGATAGTCATAGAAATAATCATGAAATCCTGGCTCCCTGAATGAATAATAAGAATTATTAGGATGACAACTTTGCCATGAATTTCGAGGCCGTAAATCGTAACTACGCGTTTGTCTGCGCCAATTCCATATACGTGCAGGCCGATAGACATCCCTAGATTCATTTTCTCTCCAGTTTATATTGGGGCAAGTAAGAGTATTTCTCCTCTTTGTATTGTAATATCTTATGTTAGACGTACTTTCATTACGTTTTCGATATTGGTTATTTCCTGTACAATTTCTTGAATTATTAATATTTCTAGTTTTGTTATCATCTTTCATTTCACTGTTAATTGGTATCAAATGTTTATCTGAATTAAAAAAACTTCGTTTCATCTCCCATATCATGTTGCTCCTTTCTTCTTCATTCTGTGTTATTTCTTTCCATTGATCCTTACGATGTACTGCCTGTTCGATGTCATAATTGTTGTCAAAATATTCTGTCATTTCGTTATCTATCTGTATCACCATTTCACTTTTGATTTCCGCCATTACTCTCAATCTTCTTATTTCGTATTCCACTTTCTCTAGAGACTCTTCTTTCTTAAGTTCATTCACTCGCTCATGTTGTTGTTTCACTGGATTCTTAAATAACTTCTTTGGAATCCTTGGAACATGATTTTTTAATGCATTTTCATAAATGTCTGCAATCTCTTTATTCCTTCGTGCTTCATAGAACGCAAATTTCCTAGCCGAGACCTCTTTGTTCCAGTCTACTTCTTTTTTTGCAATTTTCATAAGTTTATCATTCATTTCTCTCATTTCAAGTTTAATTTCTTCTTTCATATTATTGATTTTTGATGTCTCGCATTTCAGCGTTGAATATTCCAATTTCGAATCTGACTGAACAGTTTTTAGAAGTTTATAAATAGTCTGTATTGCACTTGCTAATCCATTAAATTTATTCTCAAGATTGTCCATTTTATCAAATAAGATGTGTGCGTGATATTCACCCTGAGTCATCGATTGTCCTCTTTTGGAACCCATTTTTGTTGAAAATAATGTAAAAAGAGGTTATCCAAAAATGGTCAAAAATAATTCCAATAAAAAACCAAAAGAAAAACAATCTTGACTGCAGGTACCCTGACTAGTTACGTCCCTTCTTGGGACTTCTCAAAGGGTTAATGATATATTTTTGAAATCAAAATAATAGCATCATTAAGCTATTACACGCACATAGACATAAAAATTGATGACATAAGATATATAATATAAGTTAATGGCCATAGCTAGGCCCACGATAGTCATAGAAATAATCATGAAATCCTGGCTCCCTGAATGAATAATAAGAATTATTAGGATGACAACTTTGCCATGAATTTCGAGGCCGTAAATCGTAACTACGCGTTTGTCTGCGCCAATTCCATATACGTGCAGGCCGATAGACATCCCTAGATTCATTTTCTCTCCAGTTTATATTGGGGCAAGTAAGAGTATTTCTCCTCTTTGTATTGTAATATCTTATGTTAGACGTACTTTCATTACGTTTTCGATATTGGTTATTTCCTGTACAATTTCTTGAATTATTAATATTTCTAGTTTTGTTATCATCTTTCATTTCACTGTTAATTGGTATCAAATGTTTATCTGAATTAAAAAAACTTCGTTTCATCTCCCATATCATGTTGCTCCTTTCTTCTTCATTCTGTGTTATTTCTTTCCATTGATCCTTACGATGTACTGCCTGTTCGATGTCATAATTGTTGTCAAAATATTCTGTCATTTCGTTATCTATCTGTATCACCATTTCACTTTTGATTTCCGCATTACTCTCAATCTTCTTATTTCGTATTCCACTTTCTCTAGAGACTCTTCTTTCTTAAGTTCATTCACTCGCTCATGTTGTTGTTTCACTGGATTCTTAAATAACTTCTTTGGAATCCTTGGAACATGATTTTTTAATGCATTTTCATAAATGTCTGCAATCTCTTTATTCCTTCGTGCTTCATAGAACGCAAATTTCCTAGCCGAGACCTCTTTGTTCCAGTCTACTTTTTTTGCAATTTTCATAAGTTTATCATTCATTTCTCTCATTTCAAGTTTAATTTCTTCTTTCATATTATTGATTTTTGATGTCTCGCATTTCAGCGTTGAATATTCCAATTTCGAATCTGACTGAACAGTTTTTAGAAGTTTATAAATAGTCTGTATTGCACTTGCTAATCCATTAAATTTATTCTCAAGATTGTCCATTTTATCAAATAAGATGTGTGCGTGATATTCACCCTGAGTCATCGATTGTCCTCTTTTGGAACCCATTTTTGTTGAAAATAATGTAAAAAGAGGTTATCCAAAAATGGTCAAAAATAATTCCAATAAAAAACCAAAAGAAAAACAATCTTGACTGCAGGTACCCTGACTAGTTACGTCCCTTCTTGGGACTTCTCAAAGGGTTAATGATATATTTTTGAAATCAAAATAATAGCATCATTAAGCTATTACACGCACATAGACATAAAAATTGATGACATAAGATATATAATATAAGTTAATGGCCATAGCTAGGCCCACGATAGTCATAGAAATAATCATGAAATCCTGGCTCCCTGAATGAATAATAAGAATTATTAGGATGACAACTTTGCCATGAATTTCGAGGCCGTAAATCGTAACTACGCGTTTGTCTGCGCCAATTCCATATACGTGCAGGCCGATAGACATCCCTAGATTCATTTTCTCTCCAGTTTATATTGGGGCAAGTAAGAGTATTTCTCCTCTTTGTATTGTAATATCTTATGTTAGACGTACTTTCATTACGTTTTCGATATTGGTTATTTCCTGTACAATTTCTTGAATTATTAATATTTCTAGTTTTGTTATCATCTTTCATTTCACTGTTAATTGGTATCAAATGTTTATCTGAATTAAAAAAACTTCGTTTCATCTCCCATATCATGTTGCTCCTTTCTTCTTCATTCTGTGTTATTTCTTTCCATTGATCCTTACGATGTACTGCCTGTTCGATGCCATAATTGTTGTCAAAATATTCTGTCATTTCGTTATCTATCTGTATCACCATTTCACTTTTGATTTCCGACATTACTATCAATCTTCTTATTTCGTATTCCACTTTCTTTAGAGACTCTTCTTTCTTAAGTTCATTCACTCGCTCATGTTGTTGTTTCACTGGATTCTTAAATAACTTCTTTGGAATCCTTGGAACATGATTTTTTAATGCATTTTCATAAATGTCTGCAATCTCTTTATTCCTTCGTGCTTCATAGAACGCAAATTTCCTAGCCGAGACCTCTTTGTTCCAGTCTACTTCTTTTTTTGCGATTTTCATAAGTTTATCATTCATTTCTCTCATTTCAAGTTTAATTTCTTCTTTCATATTATTGATTTTTGATGTCTCGCATTTCAGCGTTGAATATTCCAATTTCGAATCTGACTGAACAGTTTTTAGAAGTTTATAAATAGTCTGTATTGCACTTGCTAATCCATTACATTTATTCTCAAGATTGTCCATTTTATCAAATAAGATGTGTGCGTGATATTCACCCTGAGTCATCGATTGTCCTCTTTTGGAACCAATTTTTGTTGAAAATAATGTAAAAAGAGGTTATCCAAAAATGGTCAAAAATAATTCCAATAAAAAACCAAAAGAAAAACAATCTTGACTGCAGGTACCCTGACTAGTTACGTCCCTTCTTGGGACTTCTCAAAGGGTTAATGATATATTTTTGAAATCAAAATAATAGCATCATTAAGCTATTACACGCACATAGACATAAAAATTGATGACATAAGATATATAATATAAGTTAATGGCCATAGCTAGGCCCACGATAGTCATAGAAATAATCATGAAATCCTGGCTCCCTGAATGAATAATAAGAATTATTAGGATGACAACTTTGCCATGAATTTCGAGGCCGTAAATCGTAACTACGCGTTTGTCTGCGCCAATTCCATATACGTGCAGGCCGATAGACATCCCTAGATTCATTTTCTCTCCAGTTTATATTGGGGCAAGTAAGAGTATTTCTCCTCTTTGTATTGTAATATCTTATGTTAGACGTACTTTCATTACGTTTTCGATATTGGTTATTTCCTGTACAATTTCTTGAATTATTAATATTTCTAGTTTTGTTATCATCTTTCATTTCACTGTTAATTGGTATCAAATGTTTATCTGAATTAAAAAAACTTCGTTTCATCTCCCATATCATGTTGCTCCTTTCTTCTTCATTCTGTGTTATTTCTTTCCATTGATCCTTACGATGTACTGCCTGTTCGATGTCATAATTGTTGTCAAAATATTCTGTCATTTCGTTATCTATCTGTATCACCATTTCACTTTTGATTTCCGCCATTACTCTCAATCTTCTTATTTCGTATTCCACTTTCTCTAGAGACTCTTCTTTCTTAAGTTCATTCACTCGCTCATGTTGTTGTTTCACTGGATTCTTAAATAACTTCTTTGGAATCCTTGGAACATGATTTTTTAATGCATTTTCATAAATGTCTGCAATCTCTTTATTCCTTCGTGCTTCATAGAACGCAAATTTCCTAGCCGAGACCTCTTTGTTCCAGTCTACTTCTTTTTTGCAATTTTCATAAGTTTATCATTCATTTCTCTCATTTCAAGTTTAATTTCTTCTTTCATATTATTGATTTTTGATGTCTCGCATTTCAGCGTTGAATATTCCAATTTCGAATCTGACTGAACAGTTTTTAGAAGTTTATAAATAGTCTGTATTGCACTTGCTAATCCATTAAATTTATTCTCAAGATTGTCCATTTTATCAAATAAGATGTGTGCGTGATATTCACCCTGAGTCATCGATTGTCCTCTTTTGGAACCCATTTTTGTTGAAAATAATGTAAAAAGAGGTTATCCAAAAATGGTCAAAAATAATTCCAATAAAAAACCAAAAGAAAAACAATCTTGACTGCAGGTACCCTGACTAGTTACGTCCCTTCTTGGGACTTCTCAAAGGGTTAATGATATATTTTTGAAATCAAAATAATAGCATCATTAAGCTATTACACGCACATAGACATAAAAATTGATGACATAAGATATATAATATAAGTTAATGGCCATAGCTAGGCCCACGATAGTCATAGAAATAATCATGAAATCCTGGCTCCCTGAATGAATAATAAGAATTATTAGGATGACAACTTTGCCATGAATTTCGAGGCCGTAAATCGTAACTACGCGTTTGTCTGCGCCAATTCCATATACGTGCAGGCCGATAGACATCCCTAGATTCATTTTCTCTCCAGTTTATATTGGGGCAAGTAAGAGTATTTCTCCTCTTTGTATTGTAATATCTTATGTTAGACGTACTTTCATTACGTTTTCGATATTGGTTATTTCCTGTACAATTTCTTGAATTATTAATATTTCTAGTTTTGTTATCATCTTTCATTTCACTGTTAATTGGTATCAAATGTTTATCTGAATTAAAAAAACTTCGTTTCATCTCCCATATCATGTTGCTCCTTTCTTCTTCATTCTGTGTTATTTCTTTCCATTGATCCTTACGATGTACTGCCTGTTCGATGTCATAATTGTTGTCAAAATATTCTGTCATTTCGTTATCTATCTGTATCACCATTTCACTTTTGATTTCCGCCATTACTCTCAATCTTCTTATTTCGTATTCCACTTTCTCTAGAGACTCTTCTTTCTTAAGTTCATTCACTCGCTCATGTTGTTGTTTCACTGGATTCTTAAATAACTTCTTTGGAATCCTTGGAACATGATTTTTTAATGCATTTTCATAAATGTCTGCAATCTCTTTATTCCTTCGTGCTTCATAGAACGCAAATTTCCTAGCCGAGACCTCTTTGTTCCAGTCTACTTCTTTTTTTGCGATTTTCATAAGTTTATCATTCATTTCTCTCATTTCAAGTTTAATTTCTTCTTTCATATTATTGATTTTTGATGTCTCGCATTTCAGCGTTGAATATTCCAATTTCGAATCTGACTGAACAGTTTTTAGAAGTTTATAAATAGTCTGTATTGCACTTGCTAATCCATTAAATTTATTCTCAAGATTGTCCATTTTATCAAATAAGATGTGTGCGTGATATTCACCCTGAGTCATCGATTGTCCTCTTTTGGAACCCATTTTTGTTGAAAATAATGTAAAAAGAGGTTATCCAAAAATGGTCAAAAATAATTCCAATAAAAAACCAAAAGAAAAACAATCTTGACTGCAGGTACCCTGACTAGTTACGTCCCTTTTTGGGACTTCTCAAAGGGTTAATGATATATTTTTGAAATCAAAATAATAGCATCATTAAGCTATTACACGCACATAGACATAAAAATTGATGACATAAGATATATAATATAAGTTAATGGCCATAGCTAGGCCCACGATAGTCATAGAAATAATCATGAAATCCTGGCTCCCTGAATGAATAATAAGAATTATTAGGATGACAACTTTGCCATGAATTTCGAGGCCGTAAATCGTAACTACGCGTTTGTCTGCGCCAATTCCATATACGTGCAGGCCGATAGACATCCCTAGATTCATTTTCTCTCCAGTTTATATTGGGGCAAGTAAGAGTATTTCTCCTCTTTGTATTGTAATATCTTATGTTAGACGTACTTTCATTACGTTTTCGATATTGGTTATTTCCTGTACAATTTCTTGAATTATTAATATTTCTAGTTTTGTTATCATCTTTCATTTCACTGTTAATTGGTATCAAATGTTTATCTGAATTAAAAAAACTTCGTTTCATCTCCCATATCATGTTGCTCCTTTCTTCTTCATTCTGTGTTATTTCTTTCCATTGATCCTTACGATGTACTGCCTGTTCGATGCCATAATTGTTGTCAAAATATTCTGTCATTTCGTTATCTATCTGTATCACCATTTCACTTTTGATTTCCGACATTACTATCAATCTTCTTATTTCGTATTCCACTTTCTTTAGAGACTCTTCTTTCTTAAGTTCATTCACTCGCTCATGTTGTTGTTTCACTGGATTCTTAAATAACTTCTTTGGAATCCTTGGAACATGATTTTTTAATGCATTTTCATAAATGTCTGCAATCTCTTTATTCCTTCGTGCTTCATAGAACGCAAATTTCCTAGCCGAGACCTCTTTGTTCCAGTCTACTTCTTTTTTTGCGATTTTCATAAGTTTATCATTCATTTCTCTCATTTCAAGTTTAATTTCTTCTTTCATATTATTGATTTTTGATGTCTCGCATTTCAGCGTTGAATATTCCAATTTCGAATCTGACTGAACAGTTTTTAGAAGTTTATAAATAGTCTGTATTGCACTTGCTAATCCATTACATTTATTCTCAAGATTGTCCATTTTATCAAATAAGATGTGTGCGTGATATTCACCCTGAGTCATCGATTGTCCTCTTTTGGAACCCATTTTTGTTGAAAATAATGTAAAAAGAGGTTATCCAAAAATGGTCAAAAATAATTCCCATAAAAAACCAAAAGAAAAACAATCTTGACTGCAGGTACCCTGACTAGTTACGTCCCTTCTTGGGACTTCTCAAAGGGTTAATGATATATTTTTGAAATCAAAATAATAGCATCATTAAGCTATTACACGCACATAGACATAAAAATTGATGACATAAGATATATAATATAAGTTAATGGCCATAGCTAGGCCCACGATAGTCATAGAAATAATCATGAAATCCTGGCTCCCTGAATGAATAATAAGAATTATTAGGATGACAACTTTGCCATGAATTTCGAGGCCGTAAATCGTAACTACGCGTTTGTCTGCGCCAATTCCATATACGTGCAGGCCGATAGACATCCCTACATTCATTTTCTCTCCAGTTTATATTGGGGCAAGTAAGAGTATTTCTCCTCTTTGTATTGTAATATCTTATGTTAGACGTACTTTCATTACGTTTTCGATATTGGTTATTTCCTGTACAATTTCTTGAATTATTAATATTTCTAGTTTTGTTATCATCTTTCATTTCACTGTTAATTGGTATCAAATGTTTATCTGAATTAAAAAAACTTCGTTTCATCTCCCATATCATGTTGCTCCTTTCTTCTTCATTCTGTGTTATTTCTTTCCATTGATCCTTACGATGTACTGCCTGTTCGATGTCATAATTGTTGTCAAAATATTCTGTCATTTCGTTATCTATCTGTATCACCATTTCACTTTTGATTTCCGCCATTACTCTCAATCTTCTTATTTCGTATTCCACTTTCTCTAGAGACTCTTCTTTCTTAAGTTCATTCACTCGCTCATGTTGTTGTTTCACTGGATTCTTAAATAACTTCTTTGGAATCCTTGGAACATGATTTTTTAATGCATTTTCATAAATGTCTGCAATCTCTTTATTCCTTCGTGCTTCATAGAACGCAAATTTCCTAGCCGAGACCTCTTTGTTCCAGTCTACTTCTTTTTTGCAATTTTCATAAGTTTATCATTCATTTCTCTCATTTCAAGTTTAATTTCTTCTTTCATATTATTGATTTTTGATGTCTCGCATTTCAGCGTTGAATATTCCAATTTCGAATCTGACTGAACAGTTTTTAGAAGTTTATAAATAGTCTGTATTGCACTTGCTAATCCATTAAATTTATTCTCAAGATTGTCCATTTTATCAAATAAGATGTGTGCGTGATATTCACCCTGAGTCATCGATTGTCCTCTTTTGGAACCAATTTTTGTTGAAAATAATGTAAAAAGAGGTTATCCAAAAATGGTCAAAAATAATTCCAATAAAAAACCAAAAGAAAAACAATCTTGACTGCAGGTACCCTGACTAGTTACGTCCCTTCTTGGGACTTCTCAAAGGGTTAATGATATATTTTTGAAATCAAAATAATAGCATCATTAAGCTATTACACGCACATAGACATAAAAATTGATGACATAAGATATATAATATAAGTTAATGGCCATAGCTAGGCCCACGATAGTCATAGAAATAATCATGAAATCCTGGCTCCCTGAATGAATAATAAGAATTATTAGGATGACAACTTTGCCATGAATTTCGAGGCCGTAAATCGTAACTACGCGTTTGTCTGCGCCAATTCCATATACGTGCAGGCCGATAGACATCCCTAGATTCATTTTCTCTCCAGTTTATATTGGGGCAAGTAAGAGTATTTCTCCTCTTTGTATTGTAATATCTTATGTTAGACGTACTTTCATTACGTTTTCGATATTGGTTATTTCCTGTACAATTTCTTGAATTGTTAATATTTCTAGTTTTGTTATCATCTTTCGTTTCACTGTTAATTGGTATCAAATGTTTATCTGAATTAAAAAAACTTCGTTTCATCTCCCATATCATGTTGCTCCTTTCTTCTTCATTCTGTGTTATCTCTTTCCATTGATCCTTACGATGTACTGCCTGTTCGATGTCATAATTGTTGTCAAAATATTCTGTCATTTCGTTATCTATCTGTATCACCATTTCACTTTTGATTTCCGCCATTACTCTCAATCTTCTTATTTCGTATTCCACTTTCTTTAGAGACTCTTCTTTCTTAAGTTCATTCACTCGCTCATGTTGTTGTTTCACTGGATTCAATGGTGATACAGATAGATAACGAAATGACAGAATATTTTGACAACAATTATGACATCGAACAGGCAGTACATCGTAAGGATCAATGGAAAGAGATAACACAGAATGAAGAAGAAAGGAGCAACATGATATGGGAGATGAAACGAAGTTTTTTTAATGATGTGTGATGATGATGTTTAAGCATAGATTGCAGAAATGACTGCCACAAAAATACGGTTTGGTCTGTTGTACGATACTCCATTTAATGCTGTATGGTGATCTTTGATTTTTGAGGGACCAGATGTACGTTGACAATGAGGTTTCGTTCTTATACCGGACGTTGTTGAATGACTTTTTGTGGTTGTTATACCTTGCTTTGAATTCACCTTCACACATACCATAATATACCTTTGAGTCACTTGAACCAGATGAAACTGTCGCTTTATAAACCAAACATTTTGACAAGCAACTACCTGAAAGTGGACATTCGTTTTTATTTCTGCAGTTGCATGTTGATTTTTCAGTATCTTTTCGCTTGTTTTTGATATATATATTTTTATATATATTACAAATATATATATGTTATATATATTTCGTGTTATATATATAGTGCGGACGAACTATTTAAGGAAAAATCAGCCCAGGTCAGGACGCAGGCGTTGGAACTGACATTATTGTACTTGTCCCCGCTATTTATTGCACGATGCGGAAGAGCACCGGTCTTGGACTATTGATGCAATTAAGAGCAACATAGCAAAATTGCCAAGCTTCCTAGCATGATACAATTTGAGTTACAGTAGGATCTGGAGAAATTACTGTCCGAAATTACTGGAGAAACATATGTCCAAGTCAGATAAGTAGTTTCCAAAATTACTTCTCATAATACCTCCCTCAGACATTTAAGTAATCCTCTCAGCTAAAATTAATTAATGATTGGAAAAAGAGACAATTTACTAATTTATTTAAGGAACATTCCATGAAAAAAATAAATAGACTACAGGAGACATGGCAACACACACAAAAGTGGCTTTAAATTAACCAGAATTCAAAAGCTTCAAACATCACTTTCAACCACTGTATTCCAATGCGAGTAGCAACCTAGTCTCAAGGAGAAGAATCCTGATATCAATCTGCGATCACTCCATCAATTTCACTTTCATTACGCTACTGATATTCAATCAGAGAATTTTGTTTTTCGTCGTCACATCAAATGTGTTAAACACAATATTTTATCTCAAGATTTGCAGTAGAAACAGTGAGAAAAGTGCAACGATAGTAGACATAAAATGAGAATTTTCTCCGACGATGCATCAATTCGAATGAAGATAATCAGGACAGGACAGATGTGTTGGCACTGCCTGGAGCAGGAAGCATAATTCAACATAAAAAGACAGCAGCACAATATTAAGGAGACATGAAACCCTTTCTCACCATCTCGTTTTATATTCCACATCAAACGACGAAATGCAGATAAATCCTCCGGACCAAGAAGAACAACACTTTCGCCGTCGCGGTTAGCTCGAGCTGTACGTCCGCTTCTGTGCACATACGTTTCGGATGTCTTTGGCGGCTGAAATGAACAGATAATACGGCTACATTGGTGTTGCAAAGATATGGTCATTAAAATCGCATTTCGATAGATTAATACACATTCTCCATGTCTACCTAGGTATTTCCTTATCGATTTTAAACCATGCCGGGTCAATTTCAGAACAGAAATCTAAAATTCAGTTGGAATTATCTGAAATGAACATGGAGAATATATAGAAAAAAGAATTCCTCTGCTCTGACGTAAGTTAACAAAAAGATAAGGAGAATGTACACGTACATTTCTCCATGACGTCATAGAATTTTTATGAAATCACCATGAACAATCTGTCTTTCACGGCAGAGCTGTACGTGAATTTCTGAATCCACCTGAAAGAATCCTATCAAACCTCACAAATCTGAATTTCGGATCTGTCGCGTCAACTTACTTAAGAGAGTGATCGCCAATAGCTACGATCTGAACCTTGTTTGTAAATAAATATTTGTTTATTTCTTTAATATTATAATCAATATCATCAATATAGTTATATACAACACACTTTTGCAGGGAGAGGTCAACCACTATCATGATATGTACCCACAACAAATCCAAATTCATTTGAACAATCTACAGGCAACTGCACAATACAGATGCACACCTATACATATATACTTTACTAAATCTACATTAAAATGCGGTGGGTGAAATGCTGCTTCTTAATAGCATTTTCCGACATTTTCAAGAATTCGTGAAAATTGGACCAATCCATGAATCTAAATGGTGCGATTATTGACTTGCGCCTAACCCTGATCAACAGAAATTGTTACAATTGGAAATGAGTAAACTAACTTTGAACCACGACAAACCCGATCTAGTGACTTGCATCCAACTCTGTGGATTGTTAGAACTTGAGAACAAATGTGCATGTTCCCTGCTTCCCACTGAGTACTTCGACAGACCACGCATGACCGAATGCCCCACTTCACATTCTCGCTGAACTCTTGCTCTAAATGACATCCCGACTTCCGTACCATAAGATCACAATACATGGCCCTTGTCCACTTTGCCTTAAGCTACCTATGCGGGAAACGTTCCAACAAAATCAACCGGTATGCTAAGAACTATCAATTTCACTGTGACGATCTCTCTTTTTTACTTAAAAATTAAAGCTACTCACTTCCACAAATAATGAACGCTACTAAAACTTTGTGTGCGATAATCTTTTATTGGAAACCATCATGACACCTGGAACTGCCCTTAATAATGTTGAACCTGACCGATGCTATATCACTGTAGCATTTAACAGAAAGGAAGGAGCCGTTCACTTCAAAAAGAGTTCAGTTAATAATTTTGATGGCTCTGCAATTCATTTGAATCATCTTTTGAATTGGCAAACTTGAACAATTTCATTTAAAAACTCGTCAGTGAAATGGTAAATGGAGGCCGTAGGCGGAACTTGTTTTATCGACTTGATATCATGCATCTTGAGCTTCTACCGATCCTAATTGCGATGCGTTCCATCGAATACGTAGTCCAACCTTGTATTCCATCATACAAATAATACTATTTCAAAAACTGTAGCTGCATGAACGTGAAACCAAATTTAATAGGAAAATAAAGGTAATGTGGTGCATTCTGAAAGAAGGAATATCGATCAATTGTTTAAAATATCAAACAAGAACATGATTGCACTGCTGTCTACAAGGGCACGGACTTAAAAATGGTCCTGCTTGGAGTTTTGTACACATGCATTTAGTTGATGCATATATATAGGAGCCTATGAATATTTACGTGCCTTAATTCTGTACACGAAAACACCTTGAGTGAGTCTTGAAAAATAAGGGAATTGGTTGCTCAAGCATGACTTTCAACTGCACTCAAAGGTTGCTGCAGACGCGGCGCGGACCGGGACCGAGATGGAAAATGGAAACTGTATTGGACCGAAAAATCCAACCTGGATTCCACTCTGACTGTCTCACTTTTCCTGGTGTTTACGAATTTCATAGCTGTTGCTTCGTTTTCCCGGATTGTCTTGAATTTATCTTTCATTCCGGCTTTACCACAATTTGCCATTCTGAATGAACTCCGAACTAGTGGATAATACAGTTCAAGATGTTAACCTCTAAAGTTATATTTCGCCTATATTCTTCTTATGAGGTTCAACAAAGACGAATACCATTTCTTCGTCATCATCAAAGTCAAAATGATATTCTCTAATGTCTTTAATACGTCTGTTAATGATATCATTTTTTTCTTCTTTTGTTCGTCTATTTAGAAGTGAATATTACTTTTATCTAGCTACTAGTTTCAACAGATTACTTGAACATTGGCGCTGTTTCCCATCCAACTCCCTGAATCCATTAGCAACAACACAATTCAAGATAATGCGATGAAGGAGATGTTGTGGTCAATGATGCGATATCTTCTATAATAGTTCAAAAAAGGTTTCTTCTAATGTAAGCGACACATCTCTTACCGTCTGTACTTCCTGTATTACTCAGCGGAAAAAATACTTTTCATTGTCTCTTATCATTAGCAACACGTTCACAACGGGAACAAATGTTCTGTGAATATCATTTTAATTTGTTGCATTATCATACTAATGAATGATCTTCCAAGCTACGTTTCTCTATTGCTGACTACAGCGATAACGCTATAATGTCAACACAGAATTTTGCGTGTTGAAATAATTTCAATTGATGAATAAAATTAGAATATCAGAAATGCTCTTATTGTCAAACAAAAGAGATCAGATGTGTTCATGATTTATTAATAAAGTATTACTTTATTGATGCATCGTGAGCATATCGCTACAGCGAGAAAAAATGTTGAAATGTGTCACTTTCAAGATGACCAGACTTTAAATGAGAACTTCCTTACTACTTTCAGGATTTTCCCGCATTTCATGACTACTTACTTGCATTTACCATAATCAGTGTTTCAGCCTTCTTTGGCAACATTTGCTGTGTTATAGGCTACTAATGCTTCTTACATGGCTACATTGACTGCATCGGTTGATCTACCAATGGCATCGGTCAATAAAATCCCCATCAGAAAGGTGACAGCAACATTTGAATATTTTCCCAACTGCGTGAAATTTTTCCTTTCGCTTTGCTAATTTAGCAGACGTAAAATAACTAAGCGTCTTGTGGATTCGAACCACTGACCTCTGGCATTCTAGGCCAATGTTCTACGAACTAAGCCATCGACGGTCGACAGTGACACAAGTCCTTAATTGAGGAATCTGCGTAATCCAATCAGGTGGTTTCATATTTCGCTTTTATACACCAGCTAAGCGAAAAAATGAATTATATTGTTTCCCGAATTATTCATAGTTTTCCTGGTCACAGTGATTTCTTAGTTCTTACAGATACACATTGACAATAACTACGAAACTTTTGCAGTCTGAAAACTTGTCTCGAAAATTTCATGTTATAGGAAGAAATTGAAGTTTGTATATCGTTTATCTTAAAAGCATGGAACATAAATGTGAATAAGCATATGAGCAGAGACAATCACATTCCGCGGCTTTGGACAGAATCCGCACTATACCCCCGCAAAACATTGCCACCAACAGATACAAACAATGTCCAAATGCAGTTTGATGAATGCTCTAACGAGAAAATAGTGACTCATTTTTGTGAGAGCAATGAGGACGGAGATCTCTCTTCGATAAAGACCCTTATCAGGCATTTTTGGCTTGCAACTTTTGGCCAAAAACTAAGCAACTTATTCTCGATGCACCGATTTTCGGAATTTTATATTTTCATCTTTCTTTTGCCAATCGATATAGCACCGCACCCTCGAAAATTTTGACCTCAAAAATGTATGGTTAGACACTAATATCATGCGTCTATGATGCTGAGAAGCTGACAATTGGAATTTAGAAAATACAGCCGCCATTTTGAAAATCCGAAATGGTGGTCAGATAAGGTGCCTGGAAAAAATGTAAACATTGTTTTTCAAATTCAGTAGGTTCTAAGGAATCCAAGATTATATGGTTTTGCTTATCTCCAAGAATTTTAAACGAAAATACGTGAGGCACTGAACTAATACCCAGAATAAAATAAATTTGGACGGTGCTGACATAGTCAGACTTATGGAGCGTTGTAGCACTTTTAGTCCGGATACCCTTCCTGCCGACTTCCAATGACACCATCGGGGCTCGACCTCTGGACCAAAAGATCGCTAAGCCAAGCACTTAACCACTGTGCCACGTAGACCAGAATGAAATAAATATTGTAAGAAAATTGACTGATGATTGGCGCATGCAATTGAATTCATCAAAATGTGAAGTTGTTCATTTTGGACGATCGGATTCACATCTTCAATATGAAATTGCTGGCCACGTAGGTCCTACAACGATTAGAAGGCTCATTAAAGAGAGCATGTCTGTCGATTATAATACTGAGTAGCGGAGTAATACTGACTGCGGATTTCAAGTGTAGGCTGCAAGTGGAATCTTGTTGTTGCCAAAGCTAATAAGTGCCTCGGGATGTACAGACGTTCAGACACTTAGATAGCGGCATCACTAATGCCAACATGTCAGTTGTCAGACCTCTATACATATATCAGACCTCTACATAGCTATTGTGTTCAGGTTTGGAATCCTTATAACGTTGCTGTTATTCAAATTCTTGAAAGAGTTCAGAGAAGCGCCGGGAAAGTAAACACACGAACAGCGTCTTCAAAAACTGAATTTGAGAGGTCTGATCGTCGCATACGAACAGGTCTTTTGTTGCCATTTTAGATTCATGGCCTTTTCAAACTGACATAGGTAAATCCGCTTCAGCCTCTTTATCTGAATGATGCTGGCGAGTCTAGCGTTACAACACGTGGACATAATTATCGGCAGCAGCTAGTTTGATATTGCAGATCCAGGTCCTATTTCTTCACAAACAGAACCATCAAGATTCGGAACCAGATACCGTCTTCAATGATTGAGAGCCCATTTGTGACTGTTTACAAGTAAAGAACATTTTATGATAGATTTTTTATAATGTACGACTTGACTTTGTACTACTGTATGTTCCGAAACAAATTTCCAGACAAATTTATCTTTCATAAAAAGTAGACGTGTTCCAAAACTGGAACATTGAGTATGAATGGGCTAAACGAATGGATTGACAAATAATGCATGTATATGCACTGAATACCCCAGATTACTTGAAATGAAACAATCTAATGAATCTCAGTTCACCATCCTCTTTGAACACTTCGACCAATGAGAAATTATATTGACCCCAGAACGGCAAATATTCAACATCAGATGAAAGCTGAGTCATTCTCAACCAAGCAAATAATGGTGCCACTTCCAACCTAATGATAAGAACACCTGCAATGCGCGCTTGAAAAAAGTGGAAAACAGCATTTAATTTTGAAATGTATTCAAAGTCAGCACCGAGTATTTGCCAATTGTGCCACGGAAATCGGTCGCAGTCAAAGTGTGAATCGGTTAAAATATATTACTGTGTAGAAAGGTTTACAGTATGAAGTAGGATGAAAAAGTCACATCCATACAAGAGATTTATTCACACAGCTACATGTAGATCTTACCTGATAATGCAAAACATGCTGAACATGTGGAATGTCAAGACCACGCGCAGCAACATCACTAGCAATCAGGAGTCCCTCTTCATCAGCAACAAAGCGTTCGAGATTCTTCAATCGAGCTTTCTGGTGCATGTCTGCGTGAAGCGCGAGCGGATTTCGGCATCGGATGAGTCGAAGCACACTAACCAATCGTCGACTAGTGTTCTTAGAATTACAGAATACCAGCGTGCGACCAGGATAAGAGCGTATGAGCCAGACTAAATGCAGATCGCGTTCTTCCGGAGTTCCTGAATTCATAATGTATGCTTCTGACAGACCACCAACTTTTTTTGTGCAATCCACGATCCGCGGACGGCGTTCCGTGAGGCCAAGAGCTTGCATGAAGAAGCCTGGAAAGCGGAACATAAAACATTGATTAAACCGTTGATAGTGCAACAAAGAACCTGAAATTGTGACATCGAAAATAAGCATGAACCGCAAACTTAATTGGCAAACTGCGAATTACAAATTAGAAGCAATTCTTTATCCGGCAGCCAGGACGAGTTCCTTCAGGGAAAGAGGACGAAAATCAGACTTTCACACGATGAAGCACAACCTTTGCCCACTACGAATCTGCGCGTCTGCGAGTTCTACCTGGTTCCTCCCTGTCAGACACGATCAAAGTAAACAGATGTTAATCCAATGGAACGCAGATTGACGTTTTTGGAAAAAATGAAATTTTCTATGTTTTCTCTGAGCGAAAAGCACTAAGCCCAGAGTCATAATTTTTGACGTGGACTGTCTTCAAGTCACTTCCTATTATTTTCAAGCGCCCCCACCTGCGATGCTCTACATGTTCAGATTTGGCAAATCTTGTATTGTCGGCAAATAAACGCATTTTTAGCAATTTAATCCATATTTAACCCCATTCTCGCGTGCATCGCCGATTAGAAGCATAATAACATCACATACACATGATGGGAAATGACCTGAAGACACACGACAGCAAAATATAGCTCTAGACTTAGTGCTTTTCAATTAATAAGGGAAAACAGAAAATTTCATTTTAACAAAAAGCTGCTATCTGCGTCCCACGTGTTTTTATTTACAAGTCTGATAAGAAGAGGAACCAGGTAGACATCGGCAGACGCGCAGATTCGAGGTAGGCTTTGGGTGCGCATAATTTTGTGGAAATCTCACTTTCGGCCTCGTTCCCAGCAGAAACTCGTTCAGGCTGCCGAACCATTGGCTAAGAGACGGTTGTTCGTCTTAATTCGTCAACGCATGGGATAACATGATGCTGGATTCGGTCTCGATCTCTTTGTTAATGTTCATGTGTAAAGACTACGTTATGATGATATCAATAGATTTTCGTAAAGCTTTCGAAGTAATTAGACACGATATACTTCTAAACAAATTAGAACATTTGGGAGTAAGAGGACACATTTTAAATTGGTTTAAATCATATCTAAATCACAAAGGTCATCAGACAATAGTAGATGGGGTAATTTCAAAAGCACTTACTGTCAAGACGGGTGTGCATGAAGGTTCGACCTTAGGACCGTTACTAATTCTCATATACACAAACGTCCTTCAAAATATTTTCCCGCCTCAAGAATTGAATATCTTTGCGGATGATGCCACATTGATATTAAGAAGTAGAAGCCTGGAAATTCTCTTTAAAACCGCGCATGAACGACTTATTACCTTGAATAACTTTATAGAAGCGAATTGCATTAAATTAAATGACAACAAAGCAGAATACATGATTCTCTCTTCTAAACGTCTAAACGATATTCACCATGAGCCTTATAAAAATGGTGCAAAAAATAGGAGAGTCGAAAGTTTGAAATTACTAGGAGTAATTATTGACCAAACCTTAACTTTTAAGGAGCACTGTCAGCACATAACTAATAGCAGATTGAAGAAATTCCTTCAGCTGTTCTATAATTTACGACGGTATATTCCTCAAGAATTTCTGTTGAAAGCATACTATGCGAATGTTCATTCGATCTTAAATTGCTGTGTACTTATTTATTATCAAGGAAATCAAAGCAACATTAAGAAATTGGAGAAACTGCAAAAGAGAATATCAAAAGTCATCTTCAAATCAAACTCATTAGAAGTTGACCTGCACATGAAAAATTACAAAATTCAAGGAGTTAATCATATGCATCGTTATAAGGTTCTCAACCTCTGTCACAAGTTCAAATATGAAAATGATAGGCTGCCCTTATTTTTGAAAAGTGTTTGTAAATATAAATTTGATGGAACAAGCACGGAAAGAAATGCTATCAATTTTCCTATACCATATTACAGAACTAGCATAGGTCAAAAAAATTTTGACTTTTCCGGTGCCACAGAGTGGAATACATTACCGAAATATATCAGAAAATTCATAAGAACAAAATGTTCCTAAAAAATGCTAGAAATATGCTCACTGAGTAAAATACTCGAAAGGATATCAAATTGCCTACCATTATTTACAAATTTTACCTCAATTGCCTGATAGCCCGAATCGATCCAACTTCATCATCCGATATACTGTACTTTTTCCTGTTCTAAACCGATCTTCGTGTTCTCTATAAATGCATAAATTAGTTTAGACCCTGCATTTAGGGTTCATGCATGCATGACTCCCTTTTATACATACCCTACTTTAATTGCGATATATTCTTCCGACGTTGTGTGAAATGTGGATTGACATTCGAACTTCTCTCAGCGGGACTAGGCTTCTACTGCCTACAGTGCTCTAGTCCCGCTCACCTCTACAGTCGCTCGTACAATCTAATGCACCTCTCCTGAATATAATATGCACATGTTTGTACTCTTTTGTACATGAATCTTGTACAGTGATTGTTTTGGTGAAAACATATTTCTATTCTTTTCTATATTCCATTCATCGATCTATTTCATCGCGGTCATTATTCTATTTCTTTACGCATGCAATAGTCATTCATTGTCAATAAGTAGGCATTGAGTCATTGGTTACTGGTTGATTAATATTCGCTTCTTTGTGTGCAGGCTATTGCTTGCTTTTAACATGTGAATAGTTATCATCCATGCTGTTATCTACGCGCACCTCAATGTAAGGCCTAACTCTGCCGCGCTGGCGCTGATGCCTTGTATATCGTGACATGACATCAGAGATGGAGCCGGTTTACCGGTACCGGTAAATTCTGCCAAATAAGCAATAACAATAACCTTTGTCGCATTGAATCATTCATTCAATGATGATTGAATATGATAGGTGGTATGTTCTGTAAAATATACCAGGACTATATACAGTATTTCACGAATACTTTACTACAATGTGTATGAATGAAATTGCGACTCGATTAATTTGCTTTTACTTTCATCAGTATTGATTTAAAGATTCCAATTGATATGGGCCAATCTTGGCAAATGTATATTGTAAATATATACAGGTAAAAGCCACCGGTAGACCGACACTGGTGACCAAAATACTACTGGTTGCATCTCTACAGGCCATTTTGTTGAATACAATACATACAGCGTCAGTAAGTCCTTGGGTTATAGCACATGAACTATTTACCTCTGAATCATCTGAATGAGCAGACTGATAAATAGAATCTTTTCAATATATTAAGTGATACACATAATTTTGAACAGTACAACTTACTCGGCAATTCATTCCACATGAGGAGAGGAGAATTGTTGTTTGTCCTTCTAGTAAGTATTTTAATTTCTACACTTTTTAGGATATAATAATTTTCTATTAAATCAAAGTTTGCACTTCCAAAAAAATCAACTAGTACCCTGTTTTTTGTTTTTTTTTAATTTTGCTACCTTGACGCACTTTGCTACGTTGAATGCAAAGTAGAGAGTTAATGCACATTACATCTGAACGATGAGCGGTCTACAACACTTCAGCTTGTTTGACTAAAAACATTTACGGATAAAGACGACTGATTCTGCACTCTAAGGTTAAAAATGCTGTTAATAAAATATGCACGGGTACTGTTAGTCTGGATGCTCCTCGTTCACTGCAGAAACTCGTGCTGGTGGCGGATTTCAACTGAGATCGCATCTGGCGATTCCGGTGTTACGAGATTCAGTTTCCCTAGGTTTTAGTTTCCGATCGGAAAATAAAACCATGGTTTTAGCTTCCTAGTAGGAAAATGATACCAGGTTTTATTTTCCTATTAGGAAACTAGAAGCCGCAACACCAGGGGAAAACCAGTGGGAAACTAAAACACACTTAAAAATGTTGGGTTTAATTTTCCTATCGGAATATTAAACCATGGTTTTAGTTTCCGGTAGGAAACTGAGACAGAGGGAGAGAGAGAACTATAACACCGGTCTCAAAAGCAAGTCTTTCATCTATTTATCGTGCATGGTGTCAATTAATCTCATAATGCATTGCTTTAGATACGAGATAAGTGTGACTATGTTTACAGAGACGTGAAACTAAATTTAGCAAAAAGTAAACACATGCAAAAAAACAAAAGCAACTGTGAACTGGTGAGCACTAGAAGAAGTTGGTGAACATGCCGGGCGTTGCCTCTAGAATAATTTCTTTTTCGAATCAGTTCCTCCCCTCATCTGCTCCTCTAAATTAGTCTTCTTGTCGCTCCTCGATTTACATTAATTCATATCATTCATACTCAAGAAAAAAGTTTGCCAACTTATCAACATATTCAATTTCCTTTTTCATTTGCACTCTAGATTCAAAGTTCCCTTGACTTGTCGAAATTAAACTCTTCGGACAAAGCTGACCTTAGCAGTGCGCTCGCTATGAGCAAGTTTAATCAAGTTAAGTTGACTTTTTAGTTCACTGAACTGGCTGAGCAGCGTCATATTGTCTTGTTTATGCTATCTTCAAGGATATATCACAATTTCCGCCAAGCTATTCACTCTCACATGCATGAAAGTCATAACCAAACGTGAGTTACTAATTAATATGAGCAGTTTATTCCATGAACTCAATGAAAATCATGTAACTTTCCTATGGAGTTCATATTCGCTATTCTAGCGTCATGCATATCCAAACCTCGGCAGGTGATGTGCGACAAGTAAAGAGAGCCAATCGTTAAGGCAGCAAAAGGGATAGACAGTTTTGAACCCTGTAACATCTCATTGTCAGTTGTTGCCAAACCGAAGGGGATCAATAGAAAGATCTGTGCCTCTTCTATAGGTATCACATTATAGTTTCTCAACCATCTTGCCAGCAATAGCGCGGCGCTTCATACAACTTAACAGTCATTTCCTGAGGAGGCGTGTCACCACAATAAATACGAGCAGTTTGACAGATTTATGTCGATCAATACGAACAAATTCTTCGCTTTCTACACTCACGATTTAAAATAGGAAACAGAATTCTCATTGTTTCTAAAATCGAGAGAACATTTGAAATCAAATGGCTGAATTTAGATTATACTGTGAAAAGAAACAAGCGAATTGTCTGGTGAAATCCACGAGATCTACGAAAGAAAATTATAATATGGCACACACTGCGTGGTCTGTGTTTAATAGTTTACAGGGCACCGTCATATGATACGCATCATAATGCAATACTTATGACAGTTAAACTTCCCATACAGAAAAATGTGGGAAAAATATTTTACATAAGTAGTTATCGTAAATTTTCGATATGATATGGCGCATTGTAAGATCGTGCGATGAGATACAGCTTTATGGATACGATATCACAAAGCTGAACTTCTCAGACATATTGCCTACGTGTGAAATTGTCGCAACACTTTTACATTGAATTTAGGCACTACGTGAAACACATCTTTATTCATTTTCATACGGTAGAAACAGCAAGACGGAAACCACCGTTCAAAATTCTGAACATAAAATAATGTAAATTGGTTTATGAAAACCTGTTCAATTAAGTTCATTGTGATCAGTCAGATTTCACAGACATGCCGAGACATCTAGCAGTTTTCGAAAAGCGAAGTAAGAAAAAAACATAAGTAAAGTCTACTACCTTCAAAGAGATCTGTGACCGGACACTAGACACACACACATACATACATACAGTTCTGTACACACTGACACACGCGTCCAATTGGACGTGTACCAGTCTCGATTCAGTGATGGACTTCATGAAATCGGTCAACTAAATCACTTTACCCTGATGGTAAAGAAAGCGGCGCAGCCTCAAACCAGTAAAAACCCGTGGGTTTTTGTTAGCTACCCTGGGTTTTTGACAACCCTGATGCTGCATGCGTCTTTGTGACTTAGAAGCATAGACAAATACTCACAGTAATACTGCTTTCTGGTAATGTGTACATATCAGTTAGGATTGCGGAGGCAAATCCTATTCGACAGCTTCAATGACATTCCACTGAAATCACACCAAAATTGGGGTTTTAAAAGGAATGTTTGATGTGATGTCATCAGATTTTCAGAATACAATGAAATACAGTCTGATTTCATCCGAAAATTCGATTATATTATAGATTAATTGTCCTAATACACACAAGTACATAGACATCTTCCCACGTAAAATATTTAAAGTATCAATACTTGAAATTCATACGTTGTATAAGTCATTTATAATGCAATCTCCCAAATGGTGGAGGGTAGAGGGTAGAAGCAGTAGATCAACTCATGTTTATTATTCAGATAAAAATGTCCGCTCGACCATTAAGTATTTGTATTTGAATAAGGCTCCGGACGGAGTCACCAAATTACATAGAAACATGAATGTAAGTAAGAAAAGTCAAAAGACATTCACGAATGTAGAAAATATCCATCGAATTAGGAGTTTGAATTCTTTCAACGAGGCTGCGTTAACTACCGAAGGTGATAATGAATTCCAATGAGAAATAACACGCACTGTGAAAAAGTTGTACCGTAACAGAAGGCGAGCAGGACCTTGCAACAGTTTTCGATTGTGCGAGCGAGTTCGTGTAAGCTTAGACTTAGTGAAAAATAGATCATAGTCAATTTTACAATAACCACTCAAAAAACAAATATCAGATATGCACCCAAACGTCTTTCGGAAAGTGAAGGTAATCTTAGTGTCTATACGATCACGATAACATAATTCTCATAATAGCACATCAGTAATAAACGATCTTGACGGGATGCTTAACGTAGAAATTTATCAGCAAAGTTTAGACATAATCACGTGCTGCACCATACAGTACGGCGTACACACTTCCTTATGATCGTTCTACTTTTAAAATTCAGTTACTTCCTATGTCTGTGAGTTAAATGACGCTATTGGAATGGACTTAAGTATTAAGCAAGTTCAACATGGAAAAGTACACTGATAGTTTAATGGCTGTACCCATTCACCACTAATATTATAGTGGTGATCGTCATTTTTCAGTATCTGAAATGGAACATAATGGAACATATTTCTGTAGCATGTGGTCACATATCCCGCAAGGGGATGGTTATCATGATGGACAAGAAACATGAGAAACTAGTACATAACAGAAACTCGGTAAATGCATTCACCTATGAGTAATTTGAAGGAAAACGAAAATTATCTAAAAAATCGAATATTCGCACCATTTGAAAAGCACATCGAAGCTGTATGACTTGCTGAGTCTGCTATGTCAACACTAAAAGAAATTGAAATGGTGAAGCAGTTGCACCACTAATATTTCGAGAAGGTAGAGGACTGCAAGGAGATGTGATCATGATTGGATAATTCTCAGTGATTGTCTCAGTTCTGAAAGTTGACCATTGAATTAAACTTTCTAATATGAATGCAATTGCCTAAGTAGAATTAGTATTCGTATTTCAATTCCCAATAGAACAGCAAATTATTAGGAAATCCTTGAGCATCGCAGCAACTTTGAGATGAAATTTTCAATTTTTTTAGCTTTATTTTTAGCAATTGAGATGAAAACCATATAAACAGTCAACCCTCGATATATGCAACTCCAAATGACAAGGGTTGACTTCTTAAGACATTGATTTCTTCTAACTCGTTTCCAGAATAATTTTCAAATTTGGATTCTACTAAACTCATGGCAAAAGAATCCAAATTTGAAAATTATTCTGGAAACGAATTTATCTTTTATATAACATATGTTGATGATTGCGTTGCCATATTCAAGACTCTTAATGATGCCAGGCATCTCTTTGAATTCATAGACATGGATGATGACATCAAATTTACGGTGGAAAATGAGTGAGACATAGGCATTTGTTTCCTGGATATCATGTTTAAACGTGAAGATGGTAAGTTTGTTACTTCTTGGTATCAAAGGGAAACAAATAATGAGGTTTACATCAGGGATGCGGAGTCGGAGTCCCCGAGTCCTATCATTTTTGCTGGAGTCGGAGTCCTATCAAATGATAGCCGGCCTATAACTAGACCCGAAATATAATACAAGCAAATTGTTTATTCTCGTGCATGGCTGTCACTGTCTTGATGTCAACTTTCTCCGTCAAACAAAAGTACAGAGACAGCAGTGCATGCAGAGCTTGTAATAGTTGAGGGAATTAATCGTGATAGTGAAAAAAGGATTGTCTTTTTCACTCGGTGATTCAGTAGAGCAGACAAGCCTTCCTAGCCTCGATCACACCTACACACCAAAGGTCACATCAGAGACAAAAATGAAATACTAGCTTGTTTGAGAACATCATCTCTTACCCAAACGTTAATCGTGTGTGATGGCTCCTCCAAAGAGCATATCAAAATCGAAAGTGCACTCATATTTTCGGAGAAGGATGGGGATCTTCCCCCCTGGTAGAGACTGGAGAAAAGCCGTGTGAAGCACACATCAACAAGATGAGAGGAGCCGAGTCGCATGCATCTAGCTGAAAGCGACATTTGATAAACTTTCATCGAAAATGATTGATAATTGATACAGCAATGATTGTTCAGGTAAGTCTATAATGATCTATGATGTAGGTTACCAGTTAATTTTTCAAAAAAACTGGGCTTTATATACTTGCCACCCGGAGTCGGAGTCCTATCAACCCCCGGAGTCGGAGTCCTATCAAAATGATAGGACTCCGTATCCCTGGTTTACATTCCTAGTTGCTCTGACGCTCCAATACAGTGCAGATTGGCTGTCATGCATTCGCTGTTCGTCGAATTCTGAAATTTATCAAAATTCTTGCTTGAAAATCAAGTTAATTTTTATTGATAATGGGTATGATGAACACACCGTAGAAGAAGTTAAAGCGAAAGTTGATAATCAGTTTGGAGTTGAAAATGAAGCTAAACCTGAAAATTTAAAAATCATCAATTGGCAATTTCCTTGTGCTCGTGAGAAAGCGCCTGTTCTGAAAAGCAGAATGCACGAATTAAACGAAGTCTTGCCCAGCAATGTAAAAATCAGAGCGGTCTTTCAAACGTTGAAGATCAACATGTTCTTTAGAAATAAAGATATTATTCCCTTCGACATGAAATCAAAATGTACATATGCGTACACTTGTGGACAATGTGAATGTGTCTATATCGGAGAGACTTCTTGACATCTCATTACTCGCATCGCGGAGCACATGAAGGGATACCTAGTACCCACTGAAATATCGGTTCATCCACACACGCTAGTCATTGCGTGCACAAACAATCACAAGATTCTCGAATCGATTCTCATTAAAAACAAAAATTATTTACTAACTAATAGAGACGGTTCCTTTCCACTTTTGTTGAATCTACAGCTATGAAACTGGATTCAAAATGCGCAATTTCATGTCCTTTTTCTGCTTCATCTGTACATTGCCATCTGACGCTATTTTAGCAGTGTTCAACTCATTCCATCTTACATAAAAATGATTTTAACATGTTTTACATCAATCCATTGACAAAGGAGACTGTAGCGCTCTGGAGCGCGTATGGAGTAAACAACTGCAACATGATTGTTTTTCTTTGGAATGAATATGTGGCCATACACTGCAAATATAAACACATACCGAAAGTCAAACAGAACTATCAAACAACAAAATCTTTCGTAGACTTTTTGGAATCATGAAGATTTAGGTATTCCGACCGTGTAATACAGATGTAAAAAGCCGCATTGATACAAATTGTAATGTATTTCAACACTGATGAAAGCTTACCACACAAAACCAACATTCAACCAGTGTTCAGCTGTAAAATAATTTCTGCATTTCTGTGATTCCTTTTGGTTTTTGTTCCCATTTTATAGTCAGTTTTTCAGCTTTATACTGTCTTCAGTTACTAGTTGTGGCATTTCCAAGCCACGTCCGACAAGGCAACAGTAACATGATGTTACAGCCGTAATACTGCGCTATAAACGGAAATTGAATATTTAGTCTGATCTTCGTGCACCATCTTAGCAACCGATACCGGTTTAGCGGCCAATGCCACTATGGATTTTTAGAGATACATTAAGACAACAGTCGTACTGATAATTAATGATTCGTATTTCACATCCTTTGAATTCCGCCTAGTACTAGTCAGATCGCATCAGGAGATAAAAAGGAGTTGAACTTTACAATAAAATCAGCATAGGGCTAATGAATTTGTGATTCATGTCTGTTACTTTAGTTTGAACTTTCATTGTGTCCTCTGATGTAAATACTTATACTATATGATTATAATATAGAGGTTTTTATATAAAGATTATGGAATTAAGATTTTTCACGGTCAAAAGAATTAAGTGGTAACTACAGGAGAAGACTCCATTGCCTTCTTCTTCTTAAAAATAGCGTATTTGCGCTATCAACATGTTTAGATCATAAATGACACCAATGCTATAATCTTGTGACATAGGTATTTCTGAATTTGTAGAATTTACGATGAATTTTGATGAACTAGGTTTTTCCCTGAGTTTAACTCGGAGGATTGTTAAGAAGAAACTACTAGGAGTCATAAGGAAGAAACTATGTCTAGGATACAAAAAAATCATAGAATCTTTTCTTTTATTCACCGCAATAACTTGTGACGCAACAATCGCAAATATAACTGGAAACGAATCAAAGTTATGTGATCTATTTCGTTTACCATTTACCGGTATTTATCATGTAGCTGAGAGTCTTGAAAACCAAAACAGAAGCACATGAGGAGTCAACTGAATTAATCTGAAGGAAAGCAATGAAACATTGCTGGCGCGTCGGTGGATTGTTCATCGTACATTACACACTGTCATTATCAGCAACTTTTCAGATGACCACGAGACGGAAACTGTATCGTCAAGAGATAATAATTAAATCAAAAAATAGCTAAGTATTGCCATTTAAATCAAGCAAAATCGAGAGCCAAAAGTTAACCCAGGAATGAGATTAGGTCAATTAATCAATACATTGTTATTTCCAATAATATTGGAAATCATGAAGATGCATATACAACATGCATAACACATTTCAAAATATACGTGTCCGTCTCAACTAAAAAATTTCAAGATGGGAAGATGAGGATGGTCTTCAAAACTTCTATCGTTGGTATTCGAATCTCCTAATTAAGAAACTAAGAATTTCTTCAATAATCTACCACATGTTGTTGACTTCTTGAAGCAACTTTGCGATGAATTTCACAATCATTGGAGTTGGTGTATTCAATAATGTATGAAACTCAGCTGAGCTGTGACAGCAACACAAATATTTTGAAACAAAAACCCCAAATTCAAAATGCAAAATTTTGAAGCTAAAAATACTTGAATGGAGACCTTAATTTTCACACAACATTAAAAATTAAGTAATCTTATCAAGAATATTTTACAGAATTTTCACCCCTAGCACAGCTACGAGCCATGAACGAAGCTAGGGGTTACTCAACGAAGAAGTAATAAACTGCATCATTTCAAATAAATAAGAGAACAAACATATCTTCTAATCTGATTAAGTTGTCCCCATCAGAAACCTGTTCGCACGCTTCTTGAAAGTATCAAAATTGTCTTGGTCAGGGAATGTGTTCTGGGGTAGCTGATTCCAAAGCTGTGCCGTGCGAACAAAAAGCTTTTCAAGCGACTCACAGTCCGTGCGCGTTCTAAGCTCACATGATAGCATGTGAGTGCATTAGCTCTGCGTGTGCTTCCGGATAAGATCCTAGGTTTGGGTACGCACTCATTTGCTGCAGAGAAGCTTCTACCGAAATAGTACCTGTAGAACAGACTGAGTGAAGTAACATCCCGTCTGACGGAGAGCAGCTGCAACTTGTTAGCAAGTTTTTCACCCATAAGATTCTTGACACGTTTCTCAACCCGTTCAAGGAGTTTAAGATGTGTCTGAAGGGCGCCGGTCCACAGATGACAGATGTCCTCCATCAGAGGACGAATAGTGGACTTGTAAAGATAGCAGATAGTCTGTGGTGGAAGATAGCTGCTGGCACGATAGAGTCTACCAATGCGTTGAGGTGCCTGCTTGCTGATGGACTGGATATACAGTTTCCATGACAAGTCTTTCGTGACCATCTGCATGCATCACCAATTTACTCGCTAGGCAGTCTGGGAGGTCGTTGATGTACAGCAGAAAAAGAGTGGTCACAAAATTGACCCTTGAGGAACTCCTGCATTGACAACCTTGGTGTAAGACTTTTATTCGTGCGGTCTTGTACAATTAAAAATTGCCAGCGATGCTGTCACGCTTTTACTTATGGAAAAAAGTGGTCACGCTGGAAGGTTTCAATCAAATTCTCAGCATTAACTTGACTAAGAAATGTCCGGAAGCCACACCAGTCTGCTTTGGAGAATTGATTAACTGTTCTATGGAAAGGCGCAAACGGTGTAGAACAAGTTTGTTTGCCAGAAACTGTGATAACATTGATCAGACGTTCCGAGGGGAGAAGTAACCTTGTGTGAAAAACAAGCTGCATTTGAGGTGAGAAACAGGTCAAGGAGATATCCAGCATCCCCAGCTCGCTCAGGCACTCTGGTAGGACAAGTGACAATTTTGCTAAGATTGTGGGAGACAGCACAATCCTCGGCTGCCTGACAGGAGAGATCAGTGGTGCCTGAGTTGACAAGCAAGTCAACATTGTGCACGTTAAAGTCACCAAAAATGGCAACCTCAGCGCTGGGATACTCTTGTAGAAGAGAACCGATCAGAACGAACATTGAAAATGTCTGCATTGATTGATGGAGAGCGGTATAGTAAAAATTAAAGAGTGGTTTTCTGTAACGGCGCAATGAAGGCAACTCATGCCTTCGAGCTTCTGAGCTACGAAGCCTTCTCAAGCGAAGGCTTGTCTTGGCAGAAACTCCAAGACCATGACAGAGTGCTTTATCCATCCGGTGAAATATGTATCCATCAGGAGTAACATCGCTTGATGACACACTGGGATCTAACTTGGTTTCCGACAGGCTTAGAAGATCTGGTGACTTACCTTGGAAGAAGATGTTGATGTCGTCGTAATTGGACCTCAGTCATCGTACGTTGCTGAATCTGATCTTGAGAGGGGTTTTGAGGTTGACGGCTTGACTACGTTTCTTGAGATATCACGATATGCCAAATTACAAAAAATGTAACTACTTTTTACGGATAATTTCATAGAACATTTCTAAATAACAAATAATCGAAAAAAGTTACTTTATCCGGATTCAAAGATGATAACTTGTACAATTTGTGGATGAAATACTAAAAATGTAATTGCCATATTAGATTAGTCTTCATCATTAATTCAACATGTGGGTTATTTGAGACCCATTGAAAGTAGAAATCGTTAACCCCATCTCTCAATCTCCGAAAAATTATCATCTTGGTGAGAGATTGTGAGAAAATATCCCTTACTTATTGTATATTACGATGGGATGTGTTCTTCCATATTATCTTACCTTTGTTTCAACAGACACGACTGTTTTCATCATTATATCTCTACAATGAACAAAACAACATGACCGGCAACTTTAATTATGACTACAGGCAAATAAATGAAAGAAAACAATTCCCACAAATCTAAGTTAATCACCCCATCATTTTTCTACAGTTGACGGAAGTCCAATTTTCTCTTTCTCATCTCTCAGCTTCACGATAGTGCACCTTAATTGAGAAGCGAAATCGGAAAGAAAATCTCACAAGGAAGTGGAGTCAGATTCAACTTGGTGAACTGAAAATAAGAAGGAAACGTGGTAATAAGTTGGACACAATCTCTCCTTTTCTTCATCTCAAGTGATATCCTTAATGATAAACTTTGCGTAGCGAACCTCCGATAGTCACATGTTGCAAACTTACAAAGCTCTCATTGAAAGTAAAGTGAGGAGATCACAAGAAAGATCCTTAACTGGCAATTGACAGAGCATTGTTCATCAAACGAAACATCAGAATGGCTATCTCAGTAAGGGAATGTGACACCGAAAACTATGAGACCAATCACTTAAAACTGGTAACTTTTTCATTAATTTCCGAGCTAGAGGAAAACTAGAGGAAACGACAGTTAAATATCCATGCCATTCCACCGTTGTCTAACTTCAAAGTCTAACACTAGTTCACTCCAACTTTTTCTTCGTTGACAAAGAAGTCATGTCATCATTATCCTGATCAAAACAAGGAACTAGTTTTCATTTGTCTGCAAACAAATCGCTTCCCAATTATTTCAAGTTTCATTGGAGTTGTCACTCAACACCTCATGCATGAGAAACTTTTCCAAACAAGGAGAAGCCGTCAACTTGAATGTTATTTATATTGAAATGACGTGTAAAATCAGTCAAAGATTATTTGATAAATCACGCAGAATTCTTTAAAATTCAGGTCATGACGTTTCATCGTAGCTTAGTAGATGCAGTTGCCGTAACATATTAGCTAAAATTGTTTCCCTGAAAAAAAAGTTGTTAAAATTTGTCCGAGGCATGCCCTCATGTAAAAGGCTGCATCCAATCATCTGAATTCGAATTGTTGCACTAGATGGCTTATCTCATGGCAATTTGCCTATTACTAGGCAGCCAGAATGAGTTTCTGCATGGAACGAGACTTTTACAGAATTATGCACACCCTGAGGCTACTGCGAATCTGTGCGCCTACCGAGTTCTAGTTAGTTCCTGTTCTTGTCAGACAGGATCAAAGAAAAACACATGTAAATCCAATGAGAAGCAAATTGAGGTTATCTGCAAAAATGAGATTTTCTATGTTTTCTCTGATTAAGTGAGAAGTATATTAGGCATATAGACATACTTTTTGACATACAACGTCTTCATGTCACTTCCTATCATGTGTCATTATCATGCTGACAACTTCTGATCGGTGATGTAAGCGAAAACATACCAAATATTGAGTTTAACGACACTAGAAGGCTTGCTAAATCTGAATGTGCTTAGCTTCGTAGACAAAAGTACATGAACGTGATTGATAATGATCTGAAGACATTCCATGCCAACATTTATGGCGGTCTCTAGAGAAAACATAGAAAATCTTCAATCGGGCAATCATTAGATTTACGTGTGTATTTCTTTGATCCTGTCTAACAATGACGAACAGGTTAGAATTCGGCAGACGCGCGGGTTAGCAAAAGTCATAGCGTGCTTATCATTCTGTAAAAGTGTCATTTTCGGTCTTGTGTCCTGCAGAAACTTGCTCTGGATACTGGACTAAGAAGCTTACTTGTGGTGACAAAAATGCTACCTTTTAAAAAGCCCGATTTTGAGTTGCAACATTTATAGAAAAATTGAAAAAATTGACTCGAATAACCACTTCCCTAAAATGTCAAGTATTTTCTGCATACATAGTTCGCATCCGCCGACCTCAACAATATTCATTTTTTACTAAATCAACGCAATTTCAAAAATCTACTAATCTATTTAATTCATTGTGCATTAGTAAAGGAAGAATTCTTCACTTAACTATGTTAAAACTTTAGACATTCACTAGAGTTGACAGAGAACTAATATCACGCCTAAAATAGTTTCCTGAGAGAAGTAAAGGACAAATGCTTCCTTGAAAACGCAGCAGAACAACATGCACAAATAGATAGAATTGAAGATAAATATACATCTAATGCTATAATAATTTCTGATCTTCGCCTTCATAGGGCTTCGGAATTGATACATACATGATTGTATGCTACGTGTCGTACATTTGAATATTTTTATAAATAATGACGCATGCGCACACAAGAGTGGATGAGCAGAGTGTAGAAAGACACATGTCCGTTGGCTAGCTTCAGATCATATGACATGATCGGATGTTAAATTAATACCTAAAGAGATAACTGTCAAGTTGCTGCTTTATCCTGAAGGCGAACCTGACAAGCCCCTGTATCTGATGCACTCTAATATTCAGGCGATGGAGAAGTTAGAAGATAACAGATTCCCTAATCATGAGGCTGGAATTGTCAGGATGAAAGACTTCATCCGAAATACGGAAATAAATAAATACTAAACTTATAACATATTATTGAGCAGTTCAATCCAGTCTTCTTGAAAATATTAAATTTGAGATTTTTTTTCTTTTCTGCTTGTAACTTCGAACATTGGATAGTTGATTTTCCGACAGATTTTGTTGTCTCATACTGTACTTGCTGTTTGATGAGAAAACTTTGCTGAACGGTTGGATTCTCTGAACGTAGTTCAAGAAGACGACGTGTAGATGTGTTTTTACTTCATACAGCAAAACTGAGTTTAGGACATTCTGTTAAGGAAACTGAATTCTACTCGTGACTTTGAAAATACTTTTGAAAAGATACGCAGAACATGTACTTATTTCTTATTTTCATTCAAATGTATTTTTGCGAAGCAAGGATCGGTTGCAAATCGAATGAGAATTTCAACTGATTTAGTAGCTTTCTTCTGTGATTCTGATGATCCATTCAATACAAAATGACGTTATCTAAAGCATGATCATCATGACTTCTACGTTGACCACGGACTAAATGATCAAAGAATCAGCTTTATCCAACCTGTAGGATAATTACAATATAAATGAAAGATACACCATGGGAACAGTAAATGTGAAACAATTGCCTGTAATAGGCCTAATTTGATCCACGCCGTTGTGAGTAGCCTGCACCCCTGTAGGTTCATAATGAAATTCCGAATTCAAGATTGACTTTCCCAAGTATTAAAAGTGTGCAAATTACATGGATCGCGGAAAAGAGGAACTGCTTCAAATTTTAGAGAAAAGTGGATATTGGAATAATGTTTGCTATCTGAATACACCTCCAAATCACATGGTGATCCAAAAGATTCTGTCTAAATTATCGATACACAAAATTCCATCATCCCTCAGTTCATTGTAAACAGATGGAAATGACTTCAGCATTATGTGTTGATGATAGAATTGATAATTTGGAATAAAACGCTTGGTATTTCTGACGAATAGCAAAAATTGCTGAACTATTTTCTTCCATTATCTACTGTTACTACTTATGCTCGCATCTACTGGTAGTGTGAATATGATAAACACATTTCCGGCAATTGCGTATACTCATAGATCATTGTGTGAAGTCATGATCGATGTCTTTCACTTCCAATTGAATTGAAGTAGCCGAAACCGCCGAATGATAGATAAAAAACCCAATCGCAATTGTGCAAATGCAAAAGATCAAAAATGAAAATATTTTGTCAACATATCAGAAATACGCAATAAGTAAGCTACTGTTCTGAAGTCACAATGAAAATCACGCTTTTTAAAAACTGGAGCAAATTTTCGATAGGGAGGGGGAAATGTTGCCTTCAATCCCAAACTGGGGACAGGACAAAAACCCAGTGGCGGTTTTTGAGGAATGAGGCTGGAACATTTTTCACAGTGGCTACATCTAACGTGAAATTGACATCTTTATCAACAATCAGATCACATATGAAGTGACTTCCTGAATTATCTGATAACAATCTGAAACGATTTTTGTTGCAAATTAATCGGCATAAACTATTGCGTTACCTATTGCTGCAAAATGGAACCAAATTTCCCATAACCGAATATTTTATGAACGTGTTTGATAGAATTTATGAAACAGATTGACGAGAAACTCGCTTACAGCTCGCGAGAATGAAGCAGCGAAGTCTGAAGTAGTCCTGACACTAGAGATGGTTGTTACAATGATGTGAGACGTGTTCAGGATCAGGAAATTCACAATAAAGGTCTCCGACTATTTGTCATTCCGATATCTTAAACTTCATTAGTGAAGGGTTTGATTAACTTCTCGGTAAGCTTTTGATTTCACTAAGTCGTCATTTTACTTCAACTTGCCGTGATATCTCATTATATCCAATATGATTGATTCTCCAAAACTTGATGCAGAGTGCGAAGCAGCGTATGGAAGACATGCATAATGATCTTAATATTACAAGATTGAGAAATCCTGTAGGCTCTGTCAAAGGTTCTGCTCTGCAGAGGTATGAAGAATTTATAAAACGTCCTATCCGACAGCCCTCTTTTTCTGGATACTTAAGTAAAAGTTTAATAGGCATTCTACATATACGCAGATGTCAAACATGTTATTCACAACAAGAAAGGCTGAGTCTTCTGAACGCCAATAAATGCATGAAAGCTACTCATATCCGAACTCAGGAAATACCTATTTTTAAAGTTTACATGAATTCAAAATCTTATCATCACTGATGTACCTGAGGCAAGGCAAGACAATGTCATTTACATAGGAGCTTGTTGTCACAGCAGCTGGAACCGACCATGTGATTATCTTTTACATATTCAGGTCGATGTTAGATGTTGGTATTATCTCTGTTTCAAGATGTTGAGCAATATCAGCTAATACCCGCCGTATCTAGCACATTTTCCTTTGATGAATGAGACGCTATGAGATAATTGACAAATTCATGCAGCACTTATCTTTCTCATTCTTTAGATTTTTGTCGAACTCTGTTTCTGGCTTACCGCTTAACATACCAACATTTATGTCATCATATCGCTCAGGAATTATGTTAGTAAATTGTCACATGAACAGATGCGGTGAATTCAATCCATCACCATATCCAACTGTTGAACATAAATTCCAGACATGAGACCCAGATTCTTAATTTTTGGGGCACGGGTTTCAGCCGAAATTTTCAAGCCGCATTCACCTAATCCCCGGGCTTTTGCTTTCAGCTCTGCTTGTTGTGAGCAAACTCAATTCTTAAAATACTATTAGGCGAGGGCAATTAAAATTGAGAGAGTAAAGATTTCAGCTTGACAACGGAGACATCCAGAAGTCATGGAAGTTGTTTTTCTCTACACAGTGCCTGACTGACAGCAACTTTGAAAATACTGTTACATTCTTCGCAATGAAATCAAGAACAAAACCGGTTTTCCAATGTTTTGAGAGATATGTAGATATCTACTTTTTCACGATATCAGAAACATCATTTTAGCCAAAAATCAGCGAATCTTGATTTCAGAGAGAGAAGATGCTCTAGACAAGAACTTCAATTTTGGGTGACCTTCAGCCAATATCTAATGGAAAGTTCCGACAAACAAAATCATCAACTTGTGAGATCTTCAACGTTTGATTCAGATATTTCCATATGTTTCATAAAAGATCCCGCTCAAGCCTGGCGTGAGGAGTGGCAGAAGTGTGAGGTCTGTAACAAATCGCTGATGGACGATCCAACAGCTAAAGTACCGAGCTCTGACATCTCCTTAGTCAAGTGGACTCTTCTCAGCCGGCTGAGGACGAATGCTTGACCTTGTTGCAGCTCCCTGCACCGTTGGGGTACTCACCAATCCCCGCTGTGCGACTGGACAGACTCAAACCATAACACGTATCGTGGAGGACTGTCCTGTCACCTCTTCGTAGCGGCCTCGCAGAACTTCACTCTGCTTCGGAAGCGGCCAGTACTTGGCTGGTTAGTGTATATTTTTAATCGAACATTAAAAATATGTATACATCCCAACATATATATGAATATATATATAATTCCAAATAAACCCGGTTGAAAAATGAATCAAAACACCATTTTTACTTCCCTGACCGGTTTCACCTCATCTTGGAGGCTTGTCAAAGGGAATGAATATATTAAACAAAAAGCAGCATACGCTCGTACAAATTCAAAATGATGAATTCGAATTGAATTTACTTTTTACTTAATGGTAGTTTTGAATGATTTTTTACGCCGGGTGGGATATATATATATATATATATATATATATATTTATATATATATATATATATATATATAGTACAAATATATGGTGCAGGAGCGTATATATATATCCCAACATAACAATACGTAAAACATTGTACATATCCCTTAATCGGTAGCTGAAGTAGTGATCGATGTATTGTATTTCAAATGAAGAACAAATGAAGAAATGTGGGATTACATGAAGTATTATAGACGGATTAAGAAATTGGTGATAACAAATTCAAGTGAAGAAATACTATAATGGTATAAATAATGTGTATAATTTCATTGCTTTCGGTGTAGTAGGGTGTCATTGTAGTTCTATTGTTTGCCTCCATTATCCACTTTCCACTTATCCACTATTACCATTATCCACCATGTGTGGTGTCAGAATCGGTGTAGTAGCATTATTGCATTTCCATTTTTACCTCCACTTTTCCAATTTTTATCCATCGATCTCCTTTTGTTTTATAATATCCATTTTTAATTTCCTTAACCTATGATGACCATTGTCCTATTGTATTTCCACTACCAGCATCTGCAGTCGGCAAGGTATATTAGACGTCTGTTTTTTGAACATGTATGCGGCAGTATTTGGAATCTATGGTATTAGTATATTAACAGTAAGAATGAGTAGTGTTATAAATCTAAGATTTCCACTTTTACCAGATATTGGGCCAAAGCTGATCAATTTTAATTTGTTGGCACGAGAAAGCTCCATTGAGTTCTTTAAAGAACTGATTAATCCGATGGTTACAGTAGCATTGCACCTGTACACTTACAGATTGGAGAACGCCATCAGTCCTCATTAGGACTACATCAGTTAATAATTTGAATTAGTAAGCATTATATTCCATTATAAATGGCTGCTGGGATGATTTTCATCATCGCATGAGAATTGAAACCTTTTTTCTAATCTGCCTCGAGTTGTCTTGTTTTGCATAAAGCGGAAGAAGTTAAAGATTCAGCCTACGTTGCGAAAGGGATTCCTGGCATGGAGGATATCTGAAAAATTGGGTTTCTCGATGAAATTTATCGCATGAGTATTATTCTTTATCATTTGTTTTATCACATGGGTGATTGCGATGGCCTTGTCACAACCAATACCATACTGTAAGACGATATTATTATCATGATTTCATGAGAACACATTAAGACATTTTAGCAAGCAACATGTGCGAAAACATCAGGCGTTTTCATGAATAAAACGTAAGTTAGCCTGAAGATACTTTAAAAATTAAGTCCATGACGTGATAGTATCGAGCGAAAGTTACTCATTAAAGAAATGAATAGGAGTGTGATAGGTTGAATGACTATAGTGCTCTATTATCGCATTGACATCGAAAAAGAAAAATGTATTGTATCTAAAGCTTGGTATCTTGTTCATCTCAGAACTTTTATCGTTAGAAAAACTTTTATTATATTGGAACTTAGAATTTGCTGACCGCTTAAAGCTTTCTTGTGGAGGCCGGATATAGACATACGCGTATATTACTACTTCATCAATGTTATCATTATTATATCAATGCCCGTTTGGGGCTTGATTCGATTATATGTTTTCAATTTGTTTGTGCTTGATTGACTTTAAAATATATCTCATTAACATCGAAAAGTGAAGCATGTATTGCATCAAAAGCTTAGCATGAGAGCGAAATCCATTAAAACGCAAAACTTTACCGAGTTTTAGGGGAAATGGAGGATTCCTTTTTACTGACTTGACGTTGAGGAGGCCCACCCGCTCTTCTACATTTTCTACGTGTGCTATTGAACATATCAGTATTTCATTGTTCCTTAATGGGGTTTTGAAAAAATTGGATTCATCAGCTGACTTACTTCTAACTTCGACTTAAGCCGCATTCGCGACTGAAGTTGGAATTTAGTGGTGTGTGGATGGCTAAAGTATCGTGCAGCTTAAGGGGGAGATAATAGGGGTAGCTATTCGCACGTCTCCGATAATTATCACATTTCGTGTAAAAATATGCGTGATGTTTTAAATAATTTTGTATCATGTTCCCCAAACAGGTAGGCTCCCTTACTTCGATTTACCAGTGCTCTGCAATGAACTTGACGCAATCATCGACCAGGACCTATAGCACGATTAAATCAATGACAGAATTGCGATATGTGGCCCGAGTCTGTATCTCAATGTTTTGCACCTGAAAACAAAGAGTAATTGACGCATCCTTGAAATTATAAACACATTCAAATCAGCACTCACGACTTGGAACACTGATTGACTTCTTTACAATGCAAAATTCAAACAAAACCATGAGGACTTTGATGATATACTTATAACGCAAAATCATCCGAAGATTGACTTTCGCATATGGGAGTGACTTTGAAGAAATAACAGAATTAATATCGTCTCAATGGTAGCGAATTGTAAATAATAAATTACCTCGGGATATCAGCAGACATTCCGTACTCCGATCTTCACGTGAAATAATAGAGCTGGAGAAAGTGAACTCAATAAACAAACATTTTCCTATCGTGTAGAATCACTCGAGTTACTTTCATGGCGGTGCCAATATTCTCTCTTTCAACAAATTTCGTCTTCATAAAGTTTTCATCAGAAATCGTTTGAAATCATTTCAGTAATTTACAAGAAAGGGTAATCTGAAATTCCCTTTGAACAAAACGTGATGGTAGGTAGTCACATACATATAAAACAAACCCATACCCTGTGTTTGTCAATTGCATCAATTCTCGAGATTATTTCATTAGCATCGTGATCAAATTATAAACTATTAAAGGCGATTATTGAAATGTAATTATCAACACTTTGACATCAAAGGTCTGTCGCAGCGCATTGAATATCTAAAGAGAATGACAACGATTCAGTCAATAAAAGAAAACAACATCCTTGATTCCCCGACCGCATTCGCCTGATCCAGGAATCGAAGCGAAGTCCACAGTGGAGACCAGCTCGCACCTTCCTCACTAAGCCACGCTGACGTGGTATGTCCAAGTGGCATCGACAGTTTATTGTCCTATTATTATTGACAGAGTGCTACCAGCATTCACATTGTAACGAGGCAGCAGATTAGGATGTCATTCGACTAGGTCACACAGAAGATTGACAACGAAAATTTGTCGGTCCGTCTGTACCGTCGGCGCTGCCTAGCGAGGAAGGTGCGAGCTAGTCTCCATCGCGGACTTCGGTGGACTCCTCGGGGAATCAAGGGTGTTGGTGTCTTTTATTGACTAAATCGATATCATTCTCTTTAATTATCGATAATTTGTAGCGGTACTGGCAATCATCATAGAAAGTGGGACAATGACAGCGAGCAGAGTGGGAAACGGGTCTTCCAAGTAACATTTAAATACAGAACTGTAAATTATGCTTGAAAAATCAATTATCTACCTGCAATTAATTATTTTAAGATTCACTCAAGATGCATTTAATTCAGAATTGAGGCACATGAGTATTCACAAGTTCATGAACTTAGTCACCAACTAAATGCAATTTCAGATGAATATAGTAAGCGCATGTATTTACATTGGCAAATACATGTATTCATAATTCGAAATATGCAACCACGTGATTGCTTTTCAAACCGCAATTATGACTCGCGCATGCAAGTTTTGTTGACTTGTTGATACTTAAATCTATAGGGAGTCATTCTTAGGGAGAAGATAATGCGTAAGTGCCATTAAAACTTAAATCCTAGCCATCAATATCAAATCATATTAACGTTCGTCATGATAGCCATGATTGTAAAACGAACGAAGTAAACTCGATTGTGCACCAACGCAGCAAGTAGATACGATAAGTCCAATTTACGCCGACGTCAAGAAAATTTCCAAAAATCCAGTCTCGGGCCACTAGGCCTGGACAATCATTTCAACTCCTTCGAGTTATATGAAGATTAATTACATGTCCAAAAAACACAATCACTTAATTAGATGAATTATTCTTAGATTTATAAAATCAATGGCAACTAATCTCAAGGTTCAAAGTGGATGGGATCACTTCAGATATTTAATACTAAATGTAATGAACAGCATAGAGCTGAAGGCAGACCCCTGATGACTCCCGCGTTCATTCAAAAAATTCTTCTGACGCCAAATGCTATCGGTACTCACAAGATGGAAATATACCAAACAAAGTCGAATATAAAATGCTGACTTTGTCAAAATGGTTATTGTAAAAACACGGTTGCATTTTCTGGGGACATATTGAACAGTATTTCTCAGCAGAGGATCGCGTTCTCACGCTGCTTTTGGAACAGGAAAAGACAAAAATTCATAATAAGTAAGTTCAGGTATATCCATTGCGTTCTTGCAATTGTTTAAAACTAGCATTGAAGTACAGATCTCCAAAAGCACAAATAAATGTGAGTGGCTTCTCAGCTCCATGAACACCATACCATATGCAGCGTGACGCACGCTGACGGATATTCGCTGCCGGCTGTCGGTTCAACCTTAAAATGACACTGCATGGTGCTATACGCATTCCATCCCGCATTAGAGAATATTTATACTGTACAGTATTTCAGGTTACATCGTACTGAAATTACTTCATGAATTTGAGTGTTGATTATTTTCTATAGATCGCTTGTAATCAAATTAAAACACGACACGGTTAAAAAATTCGAAGAAACAACCTCAGGCATGGGCATTTATCGCATCTTCATTATTGCTCTTTCGTATAGTCATTGGTCTTTTTGACTGCTCAATAAATTATTCTATTATATTATATGTCATTATCTCCGGTTGATGGAGGGAGGCTTAAGACAACTTTCCAAAATTCCTGAAATAGGAAGCAGGATAAAATGCACTGCAGCCTCATGTGGTAGTACGTTTGTTCATGCTAGAGCTGAAGCAAATGCTTTAAGTACGAATCTATCATCTTTTGTCGCACTACAATTGCTAAACGTGACCTTTATAAACTCACATGATGTATTTTGAATGCAAACAACGTGCAGATCCTTGCTAAATTGCCTACATCTCAACGATCCTGAACGGAACATGTAATCAATACTCAAATTAACAAGCATTAATCCTGAGCGAAGACATTTTCGCTTTCATCTGTTGCCATTGTTCGGGATAATCTTCTTTTTTCATTTACCTAGTACATATCCAGCATCGGCTTTCAAGCGGGAGTTGCATAGTTTCAAATAAGCTATTTCGCTTCACGCTTTTCATTTAAGTGAAGAGCTTGGATTGTTGTAATTCATTTAGAAACTCACTAGAAGTTCAACTACTTAGCATTTGCAATTTGCAAAGTTCCGACAGCTAAAAAGTTGGAGAGGTACGGCAGAAATCGAGAAATTTTTCCACTCAACAAAATACAAATGAGCAATTGCAGATTGAAAGTGACACAAACCTGAACATATGAAACTTTGAGCTTCAATGACTACTCTTGCTTCGCGTTAAGTGGCTTATCATTACACTGATGACAGACGCATTCAGTGATCGAGTTATTTGTCGATATCACATTTTCAAGGATAAACGAAGCAATAAATACTTCGATAAAGGACATTTTAGTGAATGCGCAGATTTCACAAAGAAATTGTCTGATTCTAAATATATCTGAATTGAAGTGCGTAACATAAACGGATGATCGGTGCATGAAAACTGCACATCTCAATTAAGCAATGAAGATCATGACATTTCCCAGCCGCATATAAGCTGTTTACATGTATTTGCAACGATTCATTCGCCTTAAATCAGCTGACCAGTCATCAGTATCACACATGGATGATATGCCAATATGCAGTACATGCACTGGTATGTCAGTTTTGGTAATATGCGTATCAGCTCCTGTATATACTTTTCGATGGTATTTGGATGTATTTGAAGTTGCGGTAATGCATGCTGTAATATAATCATCATATGATCGGATTTATCAGTAAGTAGTCAATAAAAACCTACTATGTCAAGTTAGGACGCTTTCAGAGAATTATTATCCAAAATGATTCCCTTAATATGTTAATAATTTGAACAAAAATACATCAAAAAATGCTGCAATTATACAATAGAACCGTTTCCAAAAATAACAAAATCTATGTTTCCAACTTTAACAATAGTGAAAAGAATAAACAGTGTGGACTTACGACACTTTCGCACCAGACTTTCATATACTTCGAGTATTCCGTTATTAATCAGGTTTTTCATATTTGTTTATCTCTTAAGTCCGGCCACAGACACAACATTTTCCATCTAGCTCGAATCTATGTACTTGTGATATTATCAGACTCGACGCCCTTCGAAAACGCATGCAAGTTATTATGAAAGAGTTATTATGCAGTATTATAAGAATCATATTTTAATGAGTTGTCATCACATTATTATTTATCATAAGTTTTATTTGTTGTATTTATTATATGTTATATTTACAACAGAGTTGATAGCATAATTGATTAAGAGTCATTGGCACATTGAGTGTCGCAAGACTGAGACATCAAATCTGAACCCATCAAGCCCAGATGAGTCGAGAAAAACGAAATATCTGAGATCAACTTGAAAGTACTTGTAACAAATGATAGCTATATCCACATTAAGTATCAAACATTTCTCGCTTCACAATATCCAAAATTTAGAATCAAAACGGCATTATGAATATCTTCCTAGCTTTGTTACATGCGAGGATTTATTTCTTTTGAATCGCATTGGCAGTAATTCGCATCAATACTGCGTAGAATGTTGAATTATGAAAAACATGCAATTCTAAAACGCACCACCTCAGAACAGGAGATAAAAGATGTGAAAGGTTGAAAACAACAACAGAAGGCTCGTATCAATAAGCTGGGGCAACTTGTTTGACATTTCTTAATGCCTCTCAAAATGTGATGATAAACTGTTTTTTGAATGCCTGTTTATTGATTCGTCCGTGTCCCTCATAACATGACTACCATTGCTAAATTTCCACGATTTTCGGTTCTTCGTATCATGATACATGTCTTGATTCCATCATTTGACTGAATAATTTATATGATTATGAATACGTCCTAGAAATTAAATCATTTAAGAGTGCCATTTTGCTAAGGTCACTAGGTGCTCTTGGGGATAGTTGGAAAGAGGTGGAAGAATGATTGAAATTTTTCGACAAATATACATCGTAAATGAAGTGACAGAATACTGTATATACTAGCATTTGATTTAATGACTGATTGATTTAGATCCTTAATCGTCACATTTCGTTGTGAGGACATGACTGATCATTTTAATCTTTGATTTCTTTGATGGATAAGCTAGAAAAGTTCCAACGTAGGGGTCACAGACTAATTTGTGTCTTTGATTGTCAATGATGTGTCCGTCTCTTCGCACCAAAATGGAAAAGACTGCCAGCAAATTGTTAAGCGCTGCGGGATCCCTCGCTGAGCATTCATTACATCACCACGTGCCAGATAGACTGTCTAGCTCTCACGTGCTAAGAATACCAACATGTGCCACACTTCAGCGTCAGCATTCCGTCTTTCCCTGGACATCAAGCTAGAACAATACATCCTTCCGTTAAAATGTTCTACTTTTAGTACAAATTCGAAATGTGTTTGTGCCGTCCTACCTCCACTAGCATACTATGCAGTATTTGTAATTTTCTTATCAATTAGTGTTTACATCGTCCTTGTGCATATCAATTCTGTATTTTGTGTTTCCATTTCAAGAAATATAAACACTTTCTTACAAATCCTAGTTCATAAGTAAGTCTATTAGCTACTTTCTGTTACTTTTGTTGTAAAAAACACCCCACTGAATTCATGGCATAATTCATTAACAATCTCAAAGTGTACTTCTATCATTGGCATGTAATCTATACATGCAACTCACATGGTCCGCAGGCATGAGTAATGAATCTGCGGATTCCTGTAGACCGGGAAATTTTTACGTCAGCTTTCATATCTCGTGAATTAAACTTCACGAAAATCTTTTAATTTTTTTCGATTTAACCCTTCTATGTGCGGCGACACTGTCAAACCTCAATTATATATATGCATTATCAAACAAAACCTCTACTGCTATCATAAACGGTATGAAGCCAAATAACTAACATTACAAATTATACGTCACGGCATTGGGGAGCAATGGTTGAACGTCCACGAGTTCACTAGGTGCAAGTTCCGACCCCCTTTTGAACTTGGTGGCCTTTGTACGTCGTGTTCCCCGGATATCGCCATCTTTACCCGCCGGTAGTCGCTAAATCAACCACAGCTGAGCGGCTGTAAATGACCTGGTTTACCTGGACAATTCGGGAGGGTAGTGGAACCCTGATGTGGGAAACGGGACTTCTTGCGCAGCGGCTAATGACGGGACGTTGCCTGATGCGTTGCGCAGAGGTGAGATGGTTGACAAACTGAGAGTGGGAACATGAACTATTGGTTCCATGTCCGGCAGACAATTTGGGATCACAAGCGTTGCTGTGGTATTGCGGATCGCCTGTCAACCGCAGCAGCTGCATTCGTGTGCCGCCGGTGTAAAGGGGAAATGAGGACCAACCAAACTCCGTCATTCAGAGACGGTAATCTTTAGCGGTCTTTCATTATTATTCAACGTCATTGTCCTATCGCAGATATTGCAACCCTTGACATAGGTCACGACGACCGGAATGTTAGTTTTTCATACTTATCAGATTTTACTATCAATATATTGAGACATTATGGCTTTAAACAAAAAAGAAGCGTTCAATTTTTTTTTGAAAAATGACAATACCTAGTACTGGTTTACACCATGCTCGTGTAAATAATTACGCGTGTGATCGCACGAGGCTGACTGGCCCACTTGAGCAACTTCGAATATTCATGGTTCGACACCAAAGACATACCACTTAGCAACCTCTCAATGCAGTTAATGATGAATTTGAGATCTCCACAGCGTTTTTGAGAATGAAGCACTGTAAAGAGTTATGGCTGTAGTAGGTCCACTTCAGATAGGTGTGGAAAATATTATGAATTTTGAACATGAATGATGATTCTGCTACACGTAGTTAATCAACTTCAGTAGATTTTAACTATCTGAGGTTATACTGTAATGATAGCATCGAGAAACCGCTTCCTGATAATACTAATCGTGTGCCAAAATGTCTTTGATTTATAAGAACACTATATTATGTTTACTAAGATGACTAAACGGCATTCAAAAGATCGAAAGCAACGTTAAACACTATGCAAACATCTAAACATTCTCTTTTTTAAAAAAAAATGTTTGATGTCTTAACAGCGATTCAAGCAGCAAAAATAAAAACTTATGACAGAGATTTACTGGAGATCTCTCAGGGTATGAAAAAAGCTCAAGTCTCGAAGGGTTAATCATGACTCATGCAATTGTTTTATTGATCTTCTATTGTTCCTCTATCTTTCATCAATCACAAAGCAAATATTCTGATACTTACTAACACGATCATCAACAGTGAGAGCCTTCCTATTTTTCGCCTTGACTTTCAGTTTTCGTTTAGGGGCAGCATGAATGAACGTAAGTGTTGCAGAAAATATGAACGACTGTCTTTGCTTCTTTGCGCCAAGTTTGACTGGAGTGACACGAACCCGTTCCAAGAACGAACGAACTTCGGCGAAATGTCCTGATTCCAGAAGACGATCAGCTTCATCAAGAACCAATAACGGAGCAGCTGGAGCGTCTTTGATATGGCCAACACCCTGAAATGACAAAAGATAATAATTGGCTCAACCCTCAATTGTGCAACTAAGAAAGAAAGAAAGCGTTCATATTTCCAAGTAATAACAATCAAGTAAGTACAACTTGCTGTTCACATGACACACAAAGAAACCAAGAAAATTGACAAACAGACAAAATGCACCAATTGAAATTCACTTAAGTACAAAAACCATTTAGGTATCTGGCAACATAAACCTGAAATTGACGCTGTCGTCTGGAAGTCCTCGCAAGTTCGATGAAATACTGTCCACTTCTTGCTGACTGGCGAGGAATGATTGGATGTTAAGGATGCTTCATATTGTTCTCAGCTGACCTGAACAACTTGCAGGCAATTCTCATTCGGTGTGAACTAGACTATAGGCCGTCCCCCGTGCGGTTCCCGGGACTGAATAAAGTAGAACCAACGGTCCTCTACGTGTCCTAAGATGCAACTAAAAGGAACCATTGCGTCTCTAGTGTTGAAACTTGATGTGTTATTCTCATTGCTTTTCTTCAGTGGCTATACGAAGTTGATGTTTGCGGAGGATCCTGACAGCCGAATATTATCTGTTTGGATATGCAACAAAGCCCTTTAAGCGTCCTCCCTTGTGGCATATCTCGATATGCCTTGTCCAAAGTCCCCGATGACCACCGCCCCTCTTCGGAGGGGATTGGGGTAGGACCCTTGGGGTTGCCACCTCCCCGATCAATGTTGAGCTTTGTCATAGACATGGTAGCACCCAGGTGGCATCGGAATAACCATATCCCCCGCCGGGCACTCCTCCCCAGCAGTTGGCATGTATTTGCTTGCTGAGTGTGTCGCTTCACATTGTCTTGATACGAAGCCTCCTATCCGCTGGACAGACCCGGGTAAAACAACAACTATAAACCGATTCCTTTAGTAACGAGATGAAAGTAATGGAAAAGTATACGAATCTGACATGCTAATGCTGATAGGTAACCAAAACCTAAACTGCCTTCTTATATCACTCATTCATGTGCTCCGTGGATACAAACTCATCGGAAACTACAAAAATGGCGTGCGAAACAAGATCCTTGCAAATCACTGGATCATCAACACTCGAAAATGAAGTGTTGCGAAGTAGCTCATAATCAATCATAAGTGAAATCTGGATGCCGAGAAAGTTTGGTGTTTTAAAGAATTTGATTATTTTATTGTATTTCACAATATAAGACTAAATCTTTAAGTTCAAAATTTCCCATTGGCATTATTACTGAAATAACGCATGTGATGTACATCAGTGCCGTATTCTATCCATCACTATTGTCACCAATATTTAAAAAACATGTTAATTGCTATGAAATGCAGCATACAATTTTAATTTGAATAAATTCCCACGGCAGTAACAGTAGCGGACTAAAATCAGTACTTTCAATCATTGAAACCAAACGGAATTAGAAGAAACACGCCAGTTTGAGCAAAAAGACCAAACAACCTGCAATCGATTACATGTCTTAGATTCTAACCCCAATCTTAAATTGATAAAAACATATTTCGTTAAACCGAGCGCATAGACTTTTTCTGACACAAATCTGTTTCGTGACAAGTTCAGTGCACGCATCGCTTCCATCATATTTCTGAGCGCTAATGATAATTCCATGCCACAATATTTAGTTCTAAGATAAGAATTCTGGAAATGTCATTAATTCCAAAGGATAATTTAATGTCTATCGAGAAAATGTGTCGATTCGAATTAAAATGACTGAATTCCCCTCTTAACAACACCTCCAAACAAATCAAGTGACATGACTCGCTCATTTATCACTTTGTATTATATTAAATGATCACTTAATGCTTTCCAATAGCGAATTTGCCGTACAATAAACTGATCGAAAAATAAATGGTAGTAGAAGATGAATATTTGATTTTACCAGTATAATACAGATCAAGATTGCGTTCATAAACATTATTGAATCGAAACAGCAATTAATTAGTATTTTCGAACTTTTATTACAATGACTCCGAATTTTACCTCATCAGATAATATTCATTACCGCTGTATATTCATACTGGAAATGCACACGACTCGTCCATACGAGCACCGAGCCGATGCATCTTGGAAATATTCAAGCCGAGTGGAACTCAGCTGTACGTTGCTGTAGCCGATTCGAACCAACAAGCAGTAATAATCTTGGTTAAAACATGGGTAAAATTTAAACTGATAGGTCTACTATACGCCGGCCTATACATAGCTTGTTCACAAATGACAGACAATAGAAATAAATGCATCATCACTATAATGTAGAGAAGCATTTATTTCATTGACATCTTTGCCGTTAGTCTTGATTAAGGTTAGCAACGGCAGTGCTAGTTTTTGTTTGAAAGCAATTCCAAAACATAGCTCAGCTCGGTTCGGCATAAGGATCTCTTTAACTCATACGTCTATACTCGAACTTCCATACTTGAAGTTTTGCAATGTTTCCAGTTGCTTGTGTGATTACTGCTATTAAGAATTGGTGACTCAAGATGTCTTTACCAACCTGAAATTAGGACATTCGGACTAACTGAACCCGACACATCAGTGTAACAACCCATCACTGCGTCCAATCCCCGCTATGGAGAGTAAGGGCGGTTCATTATTCTCCACTTACCTAAATAACATTGTGGATAGGTTGTTTAACCTCTTCAAGTATTGAAGACACTGGGCATTTTATCAATATGTAGAAATACACAATTTTCGCCTTACAGTGGTAGATACAAAGAAAAGAAGCAAGTGATTCAATGTAGATCACAACGCTCACTTGCTTGTTTCAATCACTTGCCCTTCCATTAACAAATAACATTATACCCTACATGATACAGCTCTACGCAGACTTATAACTGGGCCGGACATCGGCCACGGGATAGACATGAAATTTTTGAACGGAAAGCAGCCCAGGATGCGCCTAAAAATTCTTGGTAAAGATGAAATGATTTATTAATTTGAGTATTGTTATGCGGAAAAATTTTAATAAAAATCACACAGAGCTGATTACATTAATGTGACTGCATCTGTTGTCACTCTGTTGTCACTCTGCAAATTTGTAACTCTGTTGGATTCTCACTCATTGAAGCAGTACTCACTGTGATATAGAAATACATGCAAAAGGATGAAACAACACATATACAAGAGCGCTACTTATGGAGATCGAGTGTTTTTCTCGTGTTAGAATGCAAAACGTAATGCAAAAAATTCAGAAGTCTCAAAATTATAGTTATCGGTAAACAAATTTAAAAAGATGTAGTTTACTACAGTTACGGGATCGCTTACTGAGATACATACTCTCATAATTTGAAATAAATCGAATTGATTAAGCACTAAAATTAAGTATGCATGCATTGAAATAAACAAACTAGGCTATGAACATATCTTAGTTAGCTGTTGCCGAAAATCTAGCTAAAATTCATCTAATTTAGGCATTCAAAATTTAGATATTGAGAAATGAACAATCATGAATATCCTATGCATCGCCAATATATTAATTGCGGACCGAGTGGGCCTGAGTGACGGGAAGATCTCCGACAAAAGCGGCTTTTTCTGAGCGGAACTGGGCTGGACCAGACCTGAAACTTCAGGCCCATTTGCACGTCTGATTCCACAAACTGAATATGACAAACTGTGTAAGCAAGAAACAAAAATTACTATAAGGTTTTCACAGACAGCAAACCAGAAATTTATAGAAAGCCCGTTAGGTATTGCAGGAGAGGAAAAACAACTGGCAAATAAATTCGTGTAACTGTCGATGAATATCTGCAACAACCACCAAAAGAGCGTTCATTGGAAAACTTGATAAATAAACATTGCATTGAATTCTGTCCCCGGTGAAGTCAGGCAGTCTGTCATGTCCAGCATCAGTGCACAACACATCTAGTTATGCAGTTTTGCTACTTCTCTGCTCTGATAGTATGCCAACAATATCCGAGAAGCTTTAGACCCTATGTGGAGCCTGATTTAGATGAACACCCCAGTTTCAGCCTGACAAAATTGATACCAGAGGAGTAACGGGACAGTCGGCTTAGTTGATTAGCAGGGGCAGTTGGAGTTCAGTTCAATGGAACCTGATGTCTTCTGTTAATGTGCTCTATCTCCGTCTTTGTTTTTTCATGTGTTAATAAATCAAATACAAATATTGGCTACAAGCTTCGCGGGACTGAGTATGCGTAGGTCTACTTAAGACAGCAATGATCTGCTGGTTATCTGAAATTGAAAGCTAAATTGGAGAATAGCGGCTTTGGTGAAAGAACTGCGCTATATTCAGGAATCATTGGGATTTTTGGACTAATCAATTGGTGTATCCTGACTCGCTAGTCTCGTACACCTGGCAAAACAGAACGTTACCTGAAGTAATCTGTGCAGTTATATTCAAATTACCTGTATTTGCTGAAATACATGTTAAGACATGATTTTCATCACATCAAGAACTAGACATTACAATCTTAAATGAACTTTATTATATATTTATCTACCAATAGGTCTCAACACATTGAAGTGGGGCAAAGCCATTGCATCTAAAGATGATCAACTGAATTTTACTGAATTTTTTCACTGACCTTTAAACATGAATAAAGAAAATAATTGACCTTGGCATTCAAATCGTTGGTACATCACTTGATTAACCGACCTCAGCATGTAGCACATTAATGCAACAAAACAGACTGTAAAAGAAGATAAGAAATATGATGTTAATGATCCATTTTTTCTTATTTTTCCTACGAATCTTATTTTGCCTCACCGATGTCTCTTCATTGTAAATAATCAATCTGCTCATCCCGCAACTCGCATGTATCAATGAATAAATGGGACAAACATGTGTTGGCAAAAGCAAAGTTCTCATGTTTCATTTGTACACAAAATGCCAAACGCTTCTATCTTGAAAGAAAATGCGGCTGCAAATCCACTTATGATAATTTAACGGGTGTTTTCACATTACAGATCTTATGATTTAACCAATCATTGTCTTATAAATGCGTGTCCACAGCGCTCTTCTGGACAGCCGGTGTACTTTTTTGTAACTCTTGTCATGATCTAATGATATTGTCATGAGATTAGAAACGCAAATTAATGCAAGACTTTTTCGAAAGTTTTAATGAAGATACCTTAAGACGTTATTGTCATGCCGAAAACAATATTTCTCATCTAGACACTGGTGTACACTAGTCCTCCAAAGCTACATTTTGCTTTTGCCAAACCCAAAACACAGAGCAACACTAGGGAGCTAGGGATGTGACAGCCTTCACACACACGCAGCTCTCATCAGGATAAGGCTAGAAACCTCCTGTGAGAGTGGTGTTACCTCCCGAAGCGGAATGACTCGAACCTCGGACCTTCTGCACCTCCATGCTGAGGCGCGGCCCTTAACCAAATGAGCTATCCTACCATCATTGATGTATAACATCATAGAATTAATGAGATGACTTCTTCATCAAAACAATTAAACTTGTAATATTGTGATAATTGTATATACAATATGTATATTTGTACTATTCATTTACTCTATGTTGGACGGTGGTCAGTCGATAGCTCTTCTCCATTTCTCTGTCCCTCTCAGCGTGCGCAACACCAGTATCAGTCCCCAACAGTCGTCTCCCGGTCTTCCTTGATTGATGAACATCGTAGTAAATAGTAGTCCAATCACCAGTAAATGACCAACCGTCGGCGACTACAAGTATCAGCATGACATTTCACATAAGCTACTGATACTTCGAATTCAATATTCTATTATATGAGAGCATGAGAATTGAAGACAGATGGTCGATTGAAGATATGGATGTCACTCTACTATAGGGAAAACTAATAACATATCAAACAAGATGACGAACTATATAAATTACAAAAGTAATTTAGAACTACATTAATACGTTATCTACAGAAATGATCACATGCTACTAAGCTGAAAACTACATAGTAAGCAAACCCAATTCAAAAATGCTCCATAACTTAAATAAATCAACGGGCATCATTGTGTCGGAATAAGACTTGAAATATTTCTTGAACCAATTTATTCCTGTTGACTATCTTATTTATTACTTAAAATTACTTAGAATTGATATATTAATAAAGTCAGAACAAAAATTCAAGCAGCAGAGTTGTCATCCGCATCTATTGATCCATAGACCTTTATTCGACTATATTAGTTACAGCTCAAGATTAGAGACATTTTCAAATTAAACATGAGAACGCGGAAGAGCAGGCTTCGTGGAAAGCTTTTGAAATGTGCCCCTAAGTGACAGCTTACCTCTCTATGGTTCGAAATGACACACCCGAATGACAGAAGAATTCGTATTTTCTCGAAATGGGCTCCTCAATGACAGACGGACATTTACAGCTTTGAAATGTGCCACGAATGACAGAAGCCCTTTTCCCTTTGATAATGCATGATGGGATGGTCAGGGCGTTGAGCCCACAGTGATTGCTGACAGAAAGAGAACCTTATAAGATAACTGTTATCTATGAAAATTTGAAACGACCGACCTGGTGATAGTTTAAAAAAATGATGCTCCGAACAACACTTAGCCCATAGCTACTTATCAGACCCAGCGGAAATCGCGCAATATGCTGAAGAGTTGTATTCCTGAACTATTGACAATTTATTTGCTATCAAGATAACGATCGATGCAGATTTGTGAGCCGATCAAATCTCTTGTGAATACTTCCTTTTCTTGCGGAAAATTGCTCATCAATTGTTCATTCCGACGACTGATTCACTGTCATCACATCGAAGACGTTTGGTCGACACCCCCTGGACACCTGTCAAGCGCGGTACCCTTTCTGTTGTCTCCCAAGCAAGCGGGGACCATGTTGTCGGATGCGGACTCTAGTAGGCTCGACACGATTGCCTCCAGGATGTTCTTCTCGCCACTGAAATGGCAGCGAGGCTAGACCCCTCCCTCAACGTCATTTCACGCTCGCCCTGAAGACGTGTTCCTTTCCCACTTGAAGCCGAGATCGTGCAGCGGCCCTACATCCTCTCATCCAGCTCCGATAATCACGCTCACGCGCAGCGGAATCACGCAAGCGAAGTGCCCAAGGATCATCACGCTTCATACCGCTCGCAGTGGAGATGCATGAGAATGGGCTGAAGACGCCATTTCCACCACTTGAAGGATGGTCGACCACTTCCTCAGAAGTGATGGATTGACAGTCACACCTCTCGTCTAACATCTAGCCGTGACTCTCCAACGAGGTAGCGCATCGCTCTGGTTAATGTGCCCACCTGATGTCCCTTCCATTATTTCTTAACTGCCAAAAGCTCACTTTTTGATTGGGTTTTCCTTTCTTCTAAATTTTTTTCAACTATCAATGTAATTTGTGCATTCATGCTTCCAAATGAAATCCAACCTTTGTGCTGACTCAACCAGCTGCCCATGAGTTTCAACAATTAGAATACAAATGATGACGTCAACGAAAAATTATTTTGTATTATAAATAAATGTATACTATATTCGCACATAAAAATAAAAAAATGTTATTTGTTCATTCATAAAATTTTGCCCTTCATTTGCGAGTACTTTTTGCAAGTAATATGGCTTTATTGCTTCTCTTTCAAGAATCGGTGAACACGTACATGCACAGATCGATAAACAACAATGAGATTAAATACACGACAGATCAGATTGCCATGCAAAAGATGTGCGGCTGGTAGGATTCGACCAAGTTTAACTAGACCTGTGCTCTAACCAACTGAGCTACGAGCCACTTACGCGACTCTGTCAATTGGCAGGATCAAACCCTCACCACCACACATCAGTTGTCAAGGCAATAATAATAAATGAATAAGTATATATTGTAGTGTAAAGATGCATAGAAACCATGATTGTCTCAAAGCTGTATGAAGACACAGTTGGACAGTAAAACAGAGAATAAAAATAGAAGACTATTTACAAAATTTATGAACGAGTTGGAGTAACGTTTCGTTCTCGCTTTTGGAGGCAGCAGCTTAGAAGTCGAGCGAGTGGACCGTGCAAGAGATTGCTACAGAACGAACATCTTAGCGGATGACTGTCATCGATATTGATGGAAGCAAAAAGTTCTTCACACACTTGAGAAGCATTGGCGATGACGTTAAAAGTTTCACAGTGTTCCACGTTCATGATTCTGAAGACTCTATGCTCAACCAGCAAGATATGATCTAGAATCGGTGTTTCTAAACACTTTTTTTAGATTATCAATCAATGCTAATTAGGCATTAAAAGATCGATCTTGATCAATTACTCACCTGCAACTGATAAGCAGTTGATTGAAGAAATTGTGAATGTCATTTTCGTTCTCAACATGAAGATCTAGATTTTGTTGCTTAGTGTATATCAACTGCACTTTTCTTTATAATAATTCACCACCAGTCGATCAGTTCAATGCTGATCAATACTTCAAATATCCTTGTCTGGCCTCGCTGAACAGTATTTTGATTAGCATATTAGTTTTCCGCGCATACTTGAATCAACTCTGAAATTTCAAGGACATTTGTTTCAATGCTAGAACGAGTTTTTGACGCAGTATGAGCTTCCTTCTTCTTGAGTTTCCTAAGGAGATTGTTGATTTGAAACGACACTGACACTAGCACTGAACTCTTACAATTCCAATATATGACAAAGAAGGGTAATTAGTTGATATTTTCACATTTTGATGATACTTGCATGCATAGGTGTACTTTAATCCACGTAATCACTAGCCTTTTCCTTCAAAGTATCCTAATATATATTCAATATGACTGACAATGGCTAATGTTCCTAAATGAGAATGCTGTAACCAAAAATGGAATTTTACTTATCATCCACCTCTAAAATACGCTAAAATGAGATGTAAATAAGAGAAAGTACACTAATGAGAAAGGAAAAGTCAGCCAGCATCTCTGATTTATAATATTCAATTTGGAAACAAATCATTTCCTCTTTCTCTGAGAGATAATCATTGGAAAGAATGATAAGGAAGGTTTTAAGGGGTTGAATATTCTCTCACAGGTTATTTGCTACACTGATGAACACATGATGATCAAGATTTTCTTTGGTAAGATGATAAGCTCCCATCATGTGCGGTGCTTGCATCATTCACAGTTTCGCTCGTAAATATTACTGAAACCGAGTAGGAGAAATCCCCAGACGGTTAATGGTAGCAAAATAGCAAAAAGTTGTTCATTGATTTTTGAAATATATGAGAAACCACCGACGATTTCCAATCAACAGATTATACTGCTACATCGTAAAGTATCTTATCTATTCGAAAGACATCAACATTTGTAACAAATTTCGGTTGACAATTTGCCACAAATGTGCTCGATTTTAATCACAACAGCAGAGACAGCAGAGACAAAAATAATTAACCAGAAGAAATTTGATCGAGAAAGGTATGATTCAGACTCTTGAAAATATTCAGATTTCTGCTTTTCGTTCGGTCAAAGTCAAGTAGCTCTGTGACGAATCCGACTATCCGTTCAACGTAAGAATATCAACCGCCGTCTGCGGATGCCTTCGGGATTCTTGCGTCACTGTGTGCTACATTGCTTTCCCATGAATGTCCTAAAGAAGCAGACATTGCATTAATGGACAATTCTATATAGATGTTCGTTTAACAATTCAGCTAATAGAAGAATCACACCGCTGAAAAACGGCATTTCTTCTATATTCATGAGAGTTGGAGGCGCGTCAACGAAACTCGACCAACGATCCACTCGACTCACAGCATATATAACCCACGATCCACCTGACCCACCAACTTTCCACGAAAACTTGACCCACAATGTTTCCGAACAGCTTGACCCACTTATGACTGAAGATGATCAAAATATATTCCCGACTTTCAGACTTAATTTTGGTAGGATAGCTCAGTCGGTTAAGGGACGCTCTTCAGTATGGAAGGGCAGAAGGGCCAGTGTTCGAGTCTGTCCTTCTCGGGAGGTACCACCGATCTCACTAGAGGTGACTGCCCCTAACTTGGTGAGAGTTACGAATGTTTGAAGGCTGCCCCACCCCTACTTCTAGGATGGCTCTGAGTCTTGGGTGGTGCAGGGATGAATACAGATACTTTGATAGAAGGATACAATGCATCAGATTTTGGTTTGCGGTAAATCATAATCTTTACCCTTACTGACATGCCCAATTATTAACTGTTTAGAGATTGAGATCGCAATTGTCAAATGAATTACGATATTGATTATAAAACCTACATCAAATAAAAATGACCTTTTCCTTCATCAAATCATGCTACACTAATTATAACGAGAACATTGCAAATTATCATAAGAGGACTCAGAAATCATCGCTTCACATGCCAAGTATGCAGTCATCACTCAGATGAAGTTTTAGTTTGCAAGCACAAGCGCATCCAACTATTGATCATATAATCTTGATCTTGTCATTCGGCAAAAATTGCCAGCTGTTGAGAAACGTCGTCCATATTCTAGCAAGGTTGGTTATATAGTCATTAATCAGTAATGGTTTCTGAGGAAATTACTAAATCGAAGACTACAACAAAAAGCAGATTGAGATGCGGCTTGACATTCATCATACCAGTCTCCGAACTACATGAAGAAATGCAGAAATTAAAAAGCTTCACAAAATTCTCGCAGTTAGATGCTGCATTTGCTAACCACGACAGAAGAGTCCATTAGCCTTTGGCAGTCTGGAGAGATGCATCTTCGATGGCCAAGTTGAGCTATTGACAGCTTCTAAGGAAGCGTTCACACAAGAAAATGTCTCACGGTGTGCCTGAATCCACTTTTGGTCGAAGGAATTAGAACTCAAAATAATTTTGCTGCAAGGATGAGAGTAGGCTTGAAGAAGTTGATTAAAACAAAAATTAAAAAAATCGATCGACGTCTTTATGAATAATTTGATTTTTCCGTTTTTTTACCTTTTTTCTATTAATGAATAATAATAATTGTTCTAATAATTGGTCGAAGGAATTAGAACTCAAAATATTTTTGCTGCAAGGATGAGAGTAGGCTTGAAGAAGTTGATTAAAACAAAAATTAAAAAAATCGATCGACGTCTTTATGAATAATTTGATTTTTTCGTTTTTTTACCTTTTTTCTATTAATGAATAATAATAATTGTTCTAATAATTGGTCGAAGGAATTAGAACTCAAAATATTTTTGCTGCAAGGATGAGAGTAGGCTTGTAGAAGTTGATTAAAGCAAAAATTAAAAAAATCGATCGACGTCTTTATGAATAATTTGATTTTTCCGTTTTTTTACCTTTTTTCTATTAATGAATAATAATAATTGTTCTAATAATTGGTCGAAGGAATTAGAACTCAAAATATTTTTGCTGCAAGGATGAGAGTAGGCTTAAAGAAGTTGATTAAAACAAAAATTAAAAAAATCGATCGACGTCTTTATGAATAATTTGATTTTTTCGTTTTTTACCTTTTTTCTATTAATGAATAATAATAATTGTTCTAATAATTGGTCGAAGGAATTAGAACTCAAAATATTTTTGCTGCAAGGATGAGAGTAGGCTTGAAGAAGTTGATTAAAACAAAAATTAAAAAAATCGATCGACGTCTTTATGAATAATTTGATTTTTCCGTTTTTTTACCTTTTTTCTATTAATGAATAATAATAATTGTTCTAATAATTGGTCGAAGGAATTAGAACTCAAAATATTTTTGCTGCAAGGATGAGAGTAGGCTTGTAGAAGTTGATTAAAGCAAAAATTTAAAAAATCGATCGACGTCTTTATGAATAATTTGATTTTAGTACTTATTATATAGCTAATTGAATTTTATACTACTTTTTAATAATGTAAGTAATAAAACAATCAAGTACTTATTATATAGCTAATTGGATTAATTTTATCCAATTAAAATTATTGGTGACGTCAATTGTCATTCTGTTGATAGCGTTTGCTCGCGGTCTCATGCCATTACTTCAGTGACATTCGTTCAGTGCCGTGCTTCACATTGCAGTTCAATATGCCGAACAGTACGAGAAATCACGACGAATGCAGGAAAGCTGTGTGTCTGCTGTGTTTCAGCAAAACGAAAGTGATGAGAAACATTTCTTCACAAGCTCAAAATATCATTGAAGAGCACATCCTCTGTGGCTTCGACGAAGACGATGTCAGGCTACCGACAGTGTTATGTAGCAACTGCTACACCATTGTATACGAATATGGCAAACAAAATTTCACGCGATCACTCCTCATTGACCGAACGGCCTGCTCGATCTTCCTCAAACACCGTCTGCAATTGCAAAGTGTGTGAACACGCCGGAGCGTCAACTGCCTCTAATCTCACGGCGTCCTCCGTCGTTCTCGTCGCTAGAAAACCTGGACCCAAAACATCCTCCGTTCATAACCCTTCGAAATCCGGTAAGACTGAAGCGATGAAAATTTGTTCGCACTGTTTTCTGGTTCTTGGGCGTGGAAAGCCGCATACATGTTCAGCAAACAAAAGGCACGTTAATTTATTAAACATCGCATCTTCCTCAGAGACTAAAGAAAAACTTGTTTCGTCGGTAGTGCTGGAGAAAAAGAGACAAGTTCCAGGCTCAGTAGATACATTTTCTTTTGCTTCGCCTAATGGTAGATGTGTAAATTTATCCACGTCTCCATCATCTTCGTGTCTACCGATCAGTTCTCATGATATGCACAGAATTCAAACAGAGATGAATTTGAGTACGAACCGAACTCATACGTTGAGTAAACATCTTGGATCGGCAATTGGACAGAGATCTGCAGTAGAAGTAAATTTAAAAGAGAAATTGAAAGAAATGAATCACCGATTAGATGGACATTTCGTTGTTGAAGACCACTCATTCGTAACAACCAGTTCTAATGCGACGCCTAGCAATAGCTTCGGAAGTGTTGTCTTTTGTCGTTCACTTGAAGATCTCAAACAGTGCATTGTCGAACAAAGAAATTATGACTCAAGCCAAATACGCTCAACCATTGGTATTGATGGTGGAGGAGAATTTTTGAAAGTTTGCCTTACTGTGCAATCATCATTTTTTAACACCGAAAATCATCGTGTCGCAGCCGGTGTACATCACTTCAAAGATTCTGGTGTCAAAAAAACTTTCATTTTGGCCATTGTCAAAGATATTCCCGAGAATTATAGAAACATACTTACCCTATGGAATATTCTCAAGCTTGCAAATGATCCAGAAGCCTTGACCCCGTACACGTGCTCCATGGACCTTAAGCTAGCAAATATTATGCTGGGACTCATGTCGCACTCTTCCTCACACCCTTGCAGCTGGTGCGATGTCCCAAAAAGCTGTTTGGGAAAGAAAGGTCGACCTCGCACCCTCGGAACCATCCGAGCTCAATACTGGTCCTTTGTTGACTCAGGTAAAGATGTATCTCAAGCAAAGGAATTCGGCAACACAATCCATCCTCCTATCTTTAAAAATGCCGATGATACCTCGATACTGGATATAATTCCACCGCCAGAACTGCATCTACTTCTGGGTTCAGTCAACACTCTATACAAACATCTGACGAACGTCTGGCCCAATAGTCATTTATGGACGGATGCTGTTCATGTTACTCGTGAGGCTATACACGGCGGTTCCTTCAATGGCAACTCATGCCGAAAGTTGTTACAGAGCATTGATGTCTTGGAGGAAATCTCTCCAGTTGACTGCAAAAACTTTATTCTGGCATTTCGCGCACTCAATGATGTCATTTATTCATGTTTTTCTAAAGACTTGGACCACAAATACGTTCAAAAAATTGAAATTTTCAAGAGGGCGTATGACAATCTGCACATTCCAGTTACGCCCAAAATTCACGCGATATATTTTCACGTGGAAGAATTTTGCCGCCGTCAGCAGACAGGATTGGGCTGTTGGTCCGAACAGTCCTTTGAAAGCGTGCATTGCGACTTCAAAAGCACTTGGATGAAATATAAAGTTCCGGACAATCACAGAGCCTTCAGTCAGCAGCTTTTAAGAGCAGTGTGTGAGTATAATTCACGACATCTGTCAGTTTTGCCCCTTCCCCACGTACGCGTTTTTTGTCGCTGTTTTTAGTTTTTTGGCAGACCGCTTTTGCAGTTTTGTAATTGAAATAGATTATTTTTGTCGAATTATCGATTGTTTTATTACTTACATTATTAAAAAGTAGTATAAAATTCAATTAGCTATATAATAAGTAGTAAAATCAAATGATTCATAAAGACGTCGATCGATTTTTTTAATTTTTGTTTTAATCAACTTCTTCAAGCCTACGCTCATCCTTGCAGCAAAAATATTTTGAGTTCTAATTCCTTCGACCAATTATTAGAACAATTATTATTATTCATTAATAGAAAAAAGGTAAAAAACGAAAAAATCAAATTATTCATAAAGACGTCGATCGATTTTTTTAATTTTTGTTTTAATCAACTTCTTCAAGCCTACTCTCATCCTTGCAGCAAAAATATTTTGAGTTCTAATTCCTTCGACCAATTATTAGAACAATTATTATTATTCATTAATAGAAAAAAGGTAAACGGAAAAATCAAATTATTCATAAAGACGTCGATCGATTTTTTTAATTTTTGTTTTAATCAACTTCTTCAAGCCTACTCTCATCCTTGCAGCAAAAATATTTTGAGTTCTAATTCCTTCGACCAATTATTAGAACAATTATTATTATTCATTAATAGAAAAAAGGTAAAAAAACGAAAAAATCAAATTATTCATAAAGACGTCGATCGATTTTTTTAATTTTTGTTATAATCAACTTCTAGAAGCCTACTCTCATACATGCAGCAAAAATATTTTGAGTTCTAATTCCTTCGACCAAAAGTGGATTCAGGCACACCGTGGTCTATTTAATTTGGTATAAGACGATGTGGCATCGGTTCCAGTATCGGAATTAATCCTTGGGGAACCAGTTCCGGTACTCTCGATTTTTAGGCAGAACCGGTTTCGAAACGGTACCGGGATTAGACCCTAACCCGGACTGAGAGCACTGAATCCCTCCAGAACAGTCTCTCAGTATCGTCCAAGCTCACAGGGGGGACGCTGAGACATTGCCATCAGTTATGATATTCTGATATTCTGGTGACACGCTTGTGACAGAATTCAATTGCTATGAAAACTGAAGTGTGATTATGAAAAATTGCTACCGCCGACAGAATCGATCGCACAAATATACAGTGGCTCAGGTGGCTACAGCATCAGGTCTGGAGAACCTAAGTGGTCGTGGGTTCAAATTTCGCCAGGTTCACATCCTTTGAATTTTCTTTGAATGAAATTTTGTCGGCAACACATTGAATGCAGTAAATTTAGAATCCATAATATGCGTTGAATAGTCGTAACACATGATCAAATGCAACATTATGCAAACTAGTCTATCATGAATATCATTGTATCACAACATCGAAGATTTATCACCCTTCAGCAACATCCTCTTGAATTTGCTATAATTAATCATCTACTCGTGGAATATATCATCTTGATCATCCCTCTCCAACATTATCTCTTTAGGCATGTGATCAACGAAAATATTCCCGAAATTCTTTCTATTTCACTGTATCCTTCCTCCCTTTTTCCCGAGTTCAACTTGCACACACAGACGAGAGAAATATTGGGAAGGCGAGATGCAAAGTGATAAGTGAGAACCTCAACTGTGAAACAATATCATCCCAATCCCTAGCGAGGCAGACAAACACGCTTCAAACGACTTTATTCACATATACAATAAAATAATGAAAGATGGTGTTGGATCTGAATATGACTGTCATCCACACCTGGAAATAAGAACTTGCACTTTTGCTTTGAAGTTGCTATGCTGAATTATGTTTGAGAAGGATTGGTCTCAGATAAGTCAGAAACATTTGGAACAAATGGAGGCTGGAACAGTATTCATGAAGAGAATTAATGAATGAATTTTCATGAAGATAATGCAGCTTCCTCGGCCTTAGAGAATTGAAGAGAAAGTGTGCATTTGATTAAGGACTGCTCATGACTGAAATCTCCGGACACATAATCTAAACAGATAATTGAGTACACACGACTATTGTATTACATTCTTGGTACTTTTCTTCACCTTCTGATTCAAGGGAGTCTATTAGAATGATTCTATTCATTCTTACTCTACTGATAATAAGAAAGGGCGCATGTCAGAAATCAGCAATTAATTTTTGAACAAATTGATAAGTAGATTTAACGATTATTTATCATTTGGAAGGATCCATTACACTGAACACCCGGTCAGTTCACGCCGATTCAATGAAAAACTACATGAATCCAGTAATAAAGCGCAGATCTGCTCCAAACGAGTCAAGGCCGGACTCACTCGAGAGTACGTCGATCAGGGGGAATCAAAAACTACGCTTGTATTGCAGAACAATACTAGTGCCCTCTCTGAACATTCGATAAATGACCACGATAGTAACCTTGACATTTTCAAGCAAGAGTATCATTGCAAAGCATAGTTCGCCTCTTGAAAATCGTCTGGTTGAAGCTCGCTACATCAGAAATAGGAGACCACAGTTGAATCGCAAAGACGAGCTGGTTGGCTGAGAGATACTCTGTCTACGGTATTATCATCCTGATATATAAGCCACGCGCTCTGACTACTTTTACCTTCTTTTCAGTGTACTGAGGCAGCGACTGCGTCGCGAAACGTTTGCCGTGTAAATATTTTTAGCAACTAGTTTTTATTAAAGCCGTTACTAAAGGGAGTGCCGTATTTTTTTCTCATCCTCATCATGAACAACCTCCCGTATAAGGCTATCAACAAATTTTACTACAGATTTAAGCTCATGCACCGTAATTATGCTGATGATTAATGAAACAGGTGATGAATAACCACACGTGCCTGCAACATGACATAAAATAGAGTTCTAGGAGTCATCATAAAAGTACTGTAATATCGAGATGCTGAATGCGTTATGCACCAACTTCCTAATTAAGAATCCTGAAAGCGATGAGTTGTGAACAAGATATGTAAAGTAAACTTTAATACCTACATAAATTACTGTGACATGTTCTGTCACATTTTCGATTGCAAACAAATCAGCCAAATAAATTCCTTTCCTATTACTGAACACGCGCGGGACATTGCTCCTCTCTTTCACATCCATGCCAATTTGGAAAGGCATGAAGTCACGTTAATGCTGACAGCAGACATTTTGTTCATTTTGTTTTCAGCACATTCAGATTTTCACATTTTTTCTTACAGCAATTTTGTTATATTTTGTTACAGCAGACATTTTGTACAACGCTAACTGTCACTCTTAAAACTATGACTAACATGACTATGACTCTAACATGACAAACTATGACTCTCCCTCCCTTCAGAGCTGTCACGTTTATTTCAGACATTTGATTGACACCGCACGAGACATGTTGTATCGATGAAAATGAAGTTGACATGACCGCGACCCCTTTCTTCACATATAAATTCAAAAGGAATAAAATTTCTTTCGTAATTGTTATGATGATACTGTGTCTTAAGACTGTTTTTTATGTAAAAAAAGTTTTGCTTTCTTTGAAAAGGGAGTAAAGAAACTCAGACAGGCATTGATGTATTGATTTCTGCTGCACCCTCAGATTCTGAAATATTAAACAATACAATAGCTGCAGAAAAGTTTAGATAAAGAACAACCGCTGAAAGTGAACCGAGCTACATCAATATAGCTTGAAAAAGAATGTTGCCTCGCATACAGAAAAAAATCAGTCGGGAACATAAAGGAGTGAGACGTGATACCTAATACATTCGTCAAAGTTGAACTCAATATAACTTGAGAATTTCAAACATTACAAAGGTTGGACAAGCAAGACGCAAACTAAAACAGATTTTGATTATCTTTATACCCTCTTTTGTGAATTCTGCCCCCAGGCTTCCGAATTTCATCGACCTGAAAAAGCCTTTAAGTCATCGAGAGGCAAAGAATTTGTCTTTAACGAAAGAAAGACTTTCCTTATCTCATTGCTTGAAAATGCTTATCTGAAGGTATTAGCTTCGCAGGACAAAGAAGAACACTTTAATTTCTGAATGGAATTCGTACACTGCAAAATCTCAGCAGCTGTAACATCTTGTTTACTTTGGTTAAGGTGTACCTTCCCCTTAGCTATGTTAAGAAATTACGACTGTCTACTCGGGACAGAGTCTTTAATGGCTCTCATTTTAGATTTTCTTGTCTTCTAATTGTTTTACCTCTTACCGGATAGACAATTGTGATTGACTGGCGGGAGAGAGAAATCAAGTAAGACATTAGTCAGATACTCAATGAGCAAACTTTGGCTAAGAGTGCAAATAACAGACCGATATGCATTGAAATTCCACAAAACTTGCAACGTCATTTATTTACCGCATACGAATTTTCCACCATGAGAAAACTTCCCGTAGAAGAAGACAGCAGAATGAATTTAGAGCAAGCATGTCAAAAGCTGGTAAATGTGCAAGAATTACGAAAGTTGCTCTATTTTTTGTGGAGGTTGTGCAGATTGAAAAAACCACAGCTAGAAACCTGACATCATTGGAATGCGCATCATGATGAGACAGGATGACAATAGAATCTTGGCCAGGTTGACGAAATCAATCGTTTTATATACTTGACTATCCTACGTAATGCCAATTCGGATAACTGAGTATGATCGCACATGTTGACTAGTTATGTTAGAGAAGAGTGGAATATACAAACCTAAGTTCTGTTTACAATCAGAAATCTTGGTAAGGAAATAACAGAAACGTAACACCTTTGATAGAAATTCGGAGAATCACTTATGACGAGTTGTGGTGCATTTCTTGCATACTTGTGAGCGGGTGGACAAAGTCAGTGGATTTAACGCTCTATGAAGTAGTTCGTGGTTCATACACTTGTGCGACCGGATGCTTCCTTGAATTTAAGTTTTACTTACTGTCAGAGAATTTCCTTGTTATTTTTCAATGTTATTGGATTGTTCTTTGTTTTATAAGATGTATTATAATATCTTTTGAAGCACTTTATTTTTTATTAAGCTCTGAAATACATTTCATCGATCCGGCCTTATCAATCAATCATAAACTAATATTCAAAAAAAAATAATTAATGACTAATTAATATATAGCTAATATAATACAGTAGGATTTGCCTAATCCGCCTTCGCCTAATCCGCCAGTTCGTGTAATCCGCCACTTTTTTTCTGGTCCGGACAGAGTCATATTGATCTACCCAGTTTGCGTAATCCGCCAGTTCGCGTAATCCGCCACTTCTCTCATGGTCCCTTGAGGTGGCGGATTAGACGAATTCTACTGTATATATACTAATAATATGTAACTAATATAATAACTATTAATATAATATAATATAATATAATAATTATTATATAACTAATAATATAATAATAATTAAATATTAACTGATTAATCAAAAAAATCATGAACTTATTATTCGTCTAGCTAGCTACTTTACTTCGTTAACACCTGATCGTTCTTCTGAGTTTAGCGCTTCACTGTGAAAACTCTCACATTCATACATAACACTGGACAACAAATTTTTGGAAAGTTTCTGTTGCATTGAATTTTACAACGCATTTTGGTCAATTCGGACCTCATGATTTCGAATCTGAAAACCGTTTTTATCCACATGCTCTGGATTTTTTGCAATTTTGATTTTTGTGTATTTTTTATTAATTTTTGTTTTTTCATTTTGTTTCTACTTTTTTTCGTTTTTCTATGGATTGTAAAACCGTTGATATAAATTTTTAAGACAGTTAATGTTAAATTTGAATCTCCTGAGTCCGAATCTGAAGACTATCTTGTACACGTGCTCCAGATTTTGTGTTATCTATTTTTATCATTTTTCATCATTATTTTGTATTTTGACAGTAACCCTATCTTGTTCGTATATTTTCTAATTTTATGTGTGAACGTCAAATGCAATAGTCAATTTTATTTACAGTAAGACCAAAACAAACGATGTCTCAAGTTTTGTTTTGTTTTTAATGCTTCGAATTTAAATTTGTTTTCGATTTGATCAGTTGCCTTTTTGGATCTCTGAATGAAAAAAGAAGTAAGTCACTTCAATCTGAATTATACTGTATAGGTGAGGAAGACGCCTATTCTAAAAGATGTAAACTAAGCTTAGAAATCATTCTAACTATGGCATCTGTATGTAGATCCTACATTCTTTAATATCATATTAAAAATGTGCTGTTATAACGCAGGTTGTAACTAGGCCTACATGTGTGTACTGTATAATAGGCTATATTATACTGTATGGTATCTTATTAAGGTATCTACTAAACATTAACAATTGTTATTTAGGCCACGTGTAATAAAGATTGAAGTCGATCGGAATAAAAAATTCACATAGAATCAGAGTTCTTAAAAAATAAAATCAAAAACAATTCTCACAGGCGGGAATCGAAACTCGCCGTCTGCACGATTACCCGTGGTGGAAGGCGCTTAACCAACTCCACCATCAAGTTATTACAAATAGCGTGGATATAATTAAATGTGTTACCCAGGAGCTTACTACTCCTATTAACCATAGTAATAAGCTATATGACAAATGTTTGAAATAGAAGATAAATTCATTTTTTTCTTTCAGGTATTATGGCCACAAGAAGACATGCCTGCTACGACAAATCGAACACATTCTGTTACATTTGTGGATGTTATGCTTTTGAGCGTCAACGCCGTAATATATCAACATTTGTGAAACGTGCATATAAAGCTTACTTTGGACTTACTATTGGCGATCAAGATAAACGTTGGGCTCCACATTGTGTGTCAAAATTGTGAGGAAAATCTGCGCCACTGGAGCAAAGGAAATCGTAATGGTTTAGCTTTCGGCATTCCGATGACTTGGCGAGAGCCGATGGATCATATGACTGATTGTTACTTTTGTTTGGTTAATGTAAAAGGCGTTGCCATGAAAACCAAACACAGAATTAAATATCCCAATATTCCTTCTGCAATCAGGCCGATTCCGCACTCAGACGAGCTCCCAGTGCCAGTTTTCGAGGGATTTGTGCAACCAAGTAGTGACGAAGAGGGAGATGATGTACATGTTCATCAAGAAGATTCGCAGGACCCTACATATGAACCGGAGGGGTCATCAATTCCTCAAAAGTTCTGCCAAGCTGAACTTAATGATCTTGTGCGTGATTTGGGTCTATCCAAAACTGCAGCGGAACTACTAGCCTCCAGACTTAATGAAAAGAACCAGTTGACCTACGGCACCAAAATTGCATATTTCAGAAATAGAGAAAAAGACTTTCTTCCATATTTTACAGAAGAAAATAACTTTGTGTTTTGTCATGATGTGCCCGGTCTTTTTCGACAGTTGGGTATGCCAGCTTATGATCCAAATGAATGGCGACTATTTTTGGATAGCTCGAAACGCAGTCTTAAGTGTGTCCTTCTCCACAATGGTAATCACTTTTCATCCGTTCCAATAGGACATTCGGTGCATTTGAAAGAAAGTCACAATGATATCAAAACCGTGATTGAACTGATAAAGTACCATGACCACAACTGGATCATATGTGTAGACCTCAAAATGGTGAATTTTCTCCTGGGTCAACAGGCAGGTTTCACAAAGTATCCCTGCTTCCTTTGTATGTGGGATAGTCGCGCCAGGGATCAGCATTGGAATCAAATAATTTGGCCTGTTCGTGAAACTCTGAAGAGAGGAATGCCTAACATCGTTAATGATCCAATTGTGTGCCGAGATAGGATCATATTCCCACCTCTTCACATCAAGCTCGGCTTGATGAAGCAATTTGTCAAAGCGTTGTCTTCCGAAAGCGAATGTTTCCACCACATATGTCGCGTTCTTCCTGGATTGTCGTTTGAAAAGATTAAAGCCGGGGTTTTTGACGGACCACAGATTCGGCTACTTATGCGCGATTCTGTATTTCCTGCAAAAATGAATGTGTTGGAGCGGAATGCTTGGACTTCTTTTGTTACCGTAGTTGAAAACTTCCTCGGAAACAGAAAAGCCGTTAACTATGAACTTCTTGTGGCTGATATGCTTTCCGCATTTCGCAACCTTGGCTGCAAGATGAGTGTGAAACTGCATTACCTCTACAGTCATCTGGACAAGTTCCCCGACAGTCTTGGTGCCGTCAGTGATGAGCAAGGTGAGCGGTTCCACCAGGACCTCAAGGTCATGGAAGAGCGCTACCAAGGACGTTGGGATAAACACATGATGGCTGACTATTGCTGGAGCATTCATAGACAGTCATTGTGGAAACACCTCACAAACGAAAGAGCTACAAGAGAAAGTTTTTGCCCAGCTTGCCTGAAACAAACCTAAGATCTTGATCAGAAAATTTTCAAACTTCTTAATTAGTCCTTCTGATCCAATTGTACTGTACTGCACATGCGCCTATGTTTGTTGGGCTCATTCTATAGTTGTATTCACATATGCATATGAATACTTGTGAAATAATAAATGTATCCGTATTACATTCGTTTTATTTAGTAAATGAATACTATAAATCAATTATAGGCTACCGTATCAGTAGATATCAGTGTAAAATTTAGTTCATTTATAAGATATAAGGTTAAGTTGCTATAATTGAAAATCGCCAATTTGTCAGTAGTGTAGCAGTAGTACATTACGAATTTGCAAAAAATCAAAACACCGATTACGGAAAAACTAGAGCACTGGACGAAAAACGGGCTTCAGATTTGGAATCGGTGAGGTCAAATTAGGTGGAAACAATGAAAATTACCCATGCAACAAAATGAGTGTTTTCCAGTGTAATCATTGTAAGAGCGGATGTTGAATATTGCATTACTAATTGGATGGCAACTTTACTTGCCGCCTGATAGCTATGATATTGTATTGATTTCCGCTTAGAGAGTTCATGTATCTTCCACTATATGATGCGTTTTTTCTAGGTAAACTCCCCGCCGCTCATGAAGAGATCTCACGAGTACCTGTGGTGGTACGAGCAATAATCAAACATTCCTCCTTTTGTCTATTCAACACTTTTAAGCAGCCGTGAACTAAAATATTAACTGTGTCATCATTGCTATTTCCTCTTTATATTTTTGCTGCCATTTATCTAGCTTCTTTATATCATTGTCAGCAAAATTATTTTAAGACACTTTTGCTGTTCTGAATTACATTGTTTATACAATATTGCCGCTTGATCGTGCACAAAAATTGTTCAATTTTCCATCTAACGTCGCAAAGTCTTTCATAATGAAATCGTGATCAGTCATTTTTGAGAATACTACTTATCTTATCAGCAGCTGAGAACCATACAAATCAGTGCGGATTTTAAAAGCACGAAGCGGCAAAGATTTAAAGGCTGTCAGTTCCAACTTCATCAGGAACTTGCCTTTTGCAGTGACATTCAAGACATCTACATACGAAGACAATAAATTTTCTCAATGCATGTCTATATAGATACCTTGACATTAATAGTATGATAATCTGCTAAAAGTTGTCACGTCTAGGTCGTTGAGCTACTTTTGTGTTAACTATTCCATGAATCTCCAATGAGATGTTTCCGAGTTTCTCTTCTATTAAAATAGTAACGTGTCTTTCTGTAAAATATTTTGTAATGCATGCCAGTTGAAACCCTGTCTGCAGGCGGAATTGTGGTTATGAGAACATCAACCATGCATCAGCCAATCATGGTGTCAAAAAGAAATCAGTGCTATGTCCTGTATGTTTCCTAGCTAAATGACTACTGCCTTTGAAGCTTAACACCAGGGACGACATTTCGATTCCGTCAAATTGTAGCTGTCTATTTACTTAGTCGTTATTGAACACTTTCAGCTACTCCTTAAGGATATTTTCTAGCATCCATTTAATCTCAGGTGTTCTCATACTTTCTCTGCAATAAGGAGTATCGACCGAGTTACCTATGACAGTTTCCACCATATTATCGATATGGCCTATTTGACATTTGTTTAGCCACCGGTCATAATATTTTCCTAAGATGACGCATGAAAGCATTTAGGATGATTCAATTACACACATTCAATAGTGATGGAATGTAATATAGTATCTCTCTAATATAGAATGTAATATAGTGTAATCTGTCAGAAGGAAGAAATAGCTTGACATTCGATACTACTTCGAGTATTTTGTCTCCATGGCGCAATGGTAAAGTGCTTGATCTATCGATCTCATGACCCAGAGGACGGTCCGGAAAGTGTCACTGGAAGTCGGAAGGAAGGGCATCCAAGTTAAAAGTACCACAACACTCCAGAAAAGTCTGACAATGTCAGTACCGTCCAAGTCCTCAGTATGAGAATAGTGAAACCATTGACGTTTCAGTTCCTGTCTGGTGCGACCTATCTCACTAGTCAGCATTAGCAGTTCGCAATATCTATGTAATTATTAGGTCTGTGATCTTCATCATCCGCTTTACTGCGTCATTTGTCATAACTAGAATATTGTTCACTGTAGCTGCGATTGTCGATATGTCACTTTATGCATGAAGAAGGCCCTGATGATGGACAGTGGTGCTGTTTGAAATAATGGTGCTCACCAATTTATTTTGATTTTTATAGTAGACCTGCATCGTCGAAAAACTGCTTTTCACATCACGCTGAAAGACGACGAACAATACGATGTTTGGTTGCAGATTGATATGGAAAGAGAGGTCAAGTTCTTAGTAGATGAACTTCCTATGTACGAGTATTTATGCTCTTTAATAACACTCCCCGAAAAAATACAAAAAATCTTTTTCTTAACTTGTTGAATGAAATTAGTGATTTTGGTTGCATTTTGAATTGGACTTTTCACTTACTCGTAATAACTGCTGCGCCGACAATCTGCTATGAATTATTGCGCATTATTGTGAATTATTCACCCTCCCTTGTCGTTTGCGTCAGACTGCTTCACTGTTCATATTCAAGAAACGCCTTAAAAAGTGATTTTATGCAATTTCTCTGTCTTGAATTATTTTATGAATTTATGAAATTCTTTTATTTTATTCTCCATGTACAGTGGTCTTGAAGCCATATGCAGCTACGTGTACATGCCACTTCAATACAACTCTATTTGACTTGGGTTGACTAGACTTGACTAAACATAGAAAGCAGTATTTCTGAATAAATGAAGACGTATAGCCAATTAACATACTATTTATCGGGTCTCATTTGGCCTATCAAATAATAAACTTTGTGATTGTAATATCAAATAAAATAATACAGGGCCTGCATAGAGCAATTATGAACTTTCTATTATGCTGAAACTTAAAGGCGGTATAGGACCGAATTTAAATACAACAGCAGCGGGATTAGTGTTTAAGAGGAGTAGAAGTTCCTTGTGTTTGACTACTATCCCCTGCTTCATAATGCATCATTCCTTTTTTCGTACAATTGATAGATCTGACATTTTCTATTTATTTTCATTGTCTGCTGGTAAATTTGTACAACCATGAGTTAATTTTAACTCCCGTAAAGGAGAGAAGCTTGATTAATATTTCATTCTAAAAATAGAATGTAAATGTAAAGGACAAGAAGTGATGACTTCTTCGCCAAGACGAAATTACATGCCGATTATTTCAAAGACAAAGCTCTGCCTCCATAAGTTTCATTTTATTACCATCGGTGGGAAAGATGTCTCGAAGATATAAACGTTATTGAAATCTTGTCACCGCAGCCAATCGATGTCTCGACTGAAAGTAACTATTATACCGTCGTGGTGAAAACTCCTTATGAGTGGAATAGCTTTTGTCTCCGATGTTCTGGTAGAATAGCAGCGCCCAAAAGGTTATGAGAAATTCGTCGAGTAATTTTCTATCAAACGACTATCATTTCAAAGTACTTGAAATGACAGCATAATGCTGCACACTATATGGGCACAGTCATACATCTTTGGAAATTTATAAGATGCACAATAGGAGCGGAAATCAAATCAATTCGCTTCAATTGAATATCAGATACTGAGAATAACTACATTATCAATTGGAAAATTATGATTCCACTGCAAACATCAATTAAAAATAAACGCATATATTTTAATGCTTCCATGAATTTATACAATCAAATTTAATTTGTATCTTACACATGGAAAGATCAAATGGATGTCAGCGGCCTGTTTTCCTGACCACAGCTAGTCGAACTGACCAGGATTCAACCACGAGTCAGCTGGAACAATTAACAAGTGCACTATCCACACAGACAGAAATGTGACGCAAAAGATTTGATGAAGACACATGCAATATCACGACGCGGTTCTACAGCAGAAGACTAAACTTGTAACATGTCAATTATCAGATACACAGCAGCAAATGTTCTCAGATATTCAAACTTGGTTTGTAAACTAAGTAAACAAATCAGACTGACCACAGAATTATATTTCTTAATATTGCTAGTTCAAATGGCGTTTCAATAAAGTCGCTTTCATATTGACAATAAATTCAGTCCAATAAAGAAATCTGAACCTTCAAGATTTCGGTGATTTATTCGATAACCGAAATGGCGGAATCTCGCAGACCGACTTCTGCATACCCTTGGCCAAAATGCCCCATGGGAAATACTGTGGTCCACCCAGCATGTGAGTAAAGCAACAGTAGCACCGAAGTTGTCAGGACCAACACCCTTTAAAGAAGAACACGCTTTAATGTTGTCACACGTTATGATAAGACGCATTTTGCCGCTAAAGCCACTCTGTACGAAACAGCAGATGAAAAATGAAGTTTCTGCTACTTTTTTATCATCGATTAAAAAATTATCAAATATTTGAGTTGATTATTTGCTTAATATTGCAGAATGCAGCATACTGCTGATCAATCTTGGTGAAAGCCACTGATTACATAGCGCAAACTATTCAGCTGAGGACAGCAGTATTCACTATTATCCAGATAGGTCAGTTGGTAGAAGTTAAACTTAGGCTTAGGTTACCGGAGTTGGTTATTCTTTAACCTATGAATATACGTCATGATGAAGCATTCTAAATATTAATTTAGGGCGAAAGAGTGCTCAAAACTATTAACAGTGTGATAATGCGCATTATGATGCAAACCTATTGATGATTTCACAATTTTTTCGTAGAGCTTAATATGAATTTTCTCTCTCCCAATCAAAAGAACTACGACTTCAAAACTTAAAAAAGACAAACGTCAAGCTCAAACGTTACACTTAAGACAAGTTTACAACTTTGTTTCATCTACTGCTTCTAATTGTACTTCTGTTTTTCACATCTAGTTAACTTTTAAAAGCTAAAATTTGAATTTATTGAAACAGATGTCTTTAGTTATCTATCTCAATTTTGTCACCTTCATTGTCAGTGATTACCACATAAGCCCGAGTTACATGCAACATGCATGTTATTCTGAACGAAATTCTTAGAGGTTCAGATCACCACTCAAGTTGCTATATTCTATTCTCAAAAACAATGACTATGCTAGAATGATAAAAGTCATCGCGAAGAAATAAATCATTCTCAACACGACTGAGTCAATCACATTCATTAAGTTATAAATAGGTCTCAGATTACAGTGCTATTTTCTTGAAAAATTCTCTTTCGTGATAAGATTTTGAGACAATTTTCTCAGAAATTATAATGTCTGCCGATGACGCTGATTTTTGCAATCGAGCAATCGATAAACTATAGTTGCTAAGACCTGTTATTCAGCTAAATACACTGCAAAACTATGTAAATAGTACGTTTTCTGGCGTCTAAGAAAAATCATAAAATAAAAATAATCAGAATTATTATGCCTAATACGTCAAAACCTAGACTGTTCTAATAATCACCTCGAGACAATTGATCTTTTTCTCTGAAAAGAAGTTCTGCCAAAGCATAGCGTCTTGCTATTCGACCAAAGTATCGTAGTGCTCTAAGCTGCAGTGAAAGCTTTTGGGGCGCACTTCTGTGAAGTTAAGATAACAATAGAATTTCATCCACCTTAGGAATTTCATCCACACAACGAACAATAGTCCATCATGGGGATTCCATGTAAATTCGGACATAGATCATTTAAGGCTGATAAAACGGGCATGCTTTTTGTCAAAGGTCATGTTGGAGATCTGGACTTTTTATGTTTTGTATATTATAATATTAATTATATATACAAATATACATGTAATATATTGCATATATTATATATGCTAATACTAATTATACAACATTTTAGAAAAATGTGACTTTATCAAAATTAGTCAGCAACACAAGATGAAATTATCATGCAGACTGTTCTGCGTCAAACTAGCTCCATGGCCGAATATTTGATCGATCAAAAAATTCACCATTCTCTCATGTAGCTTAAGAATATATTACTGGAAATTCATCATTAGCAAAGAGACACATTGTTGAAGACATTGAAACAAATTCTTCTAAGTGACAAAAATGTTCGTCCAAGCGATACACTGTTTTGAAATATAATTAGACTTCCAATTTACTTTATTTGAAAATATAAAAATGCATATAAGAAGTTATATAAAAATATATAAATCTCATTGATAGCAAGCGATAGAGATTGACATAGAAATTCGTCTCTCTGGCTTGTGTGATTGGCCAAGCGAGCGCATTGCAGAAGTAGCTCTTATCAGAGAACCCACGAACTTCAACGGTCAGATGGCAGGCAGGATTGTGAAGTGACAGGTACATATCTTTAACTCAATTTTTCCTCCGTGATGAAATCGTCAAATGAAAATACTATTCATACTATTCGACTCTTCACGATCTAAATTTACTGGCTGTGTACCTCTAATGCGATGTCAATGTTCCGGTTCGTCAGAATTCAGGCTTGAATTTGTATCACGGTCAATGGAAAATTGATCTTCTTGCCCTTCGAGACTAGTTCTGGCCGTGACCATCAGTAGAGGAAGTTATCTCTAGACCCAAACACGCAGATAAGGCAATTTATCTCTGTGAGCCGTTAGGAGGATCATCGTGAAAGTAAATACACAGGTGGTGATATCTTCGCGACCGTTATAACAGCAAACAGAAACAAATTGAAAAAGAGCGGTGACGATGGAGAAGTTTGACGAAAATCTAGACGTATTGAAAATTAAAATTCCTAGATAAAATTTCTTTACGATCGAAATTGTACATCCAGTTTTGCAAGGAGCAAAGGTATTTGATAATTTCATAGCATTCCATAATTTTCCTGAAGCAGAATTTTATTGGGGTTTTCATGTTTAGTAACTGTTTATAAGCCTTTGCTGTAAACTATAACAGCATGATTTTAATATAAATTTCAGCAGTATATTGTGATAAGATATTTCAATCTCAGCAAAAGGTTTATAAAATTTACTAATGTTTGGTTAAATTTTGATTGTATCTCATTATCTGTGGTTGCAAAATCCTTTTAAGTATAGTAGGCCTATGTCTCAATCTCGCTCCTTAAATGTTAAAATATTGACGCAGCCCGTTCATAAATTCAAAGCCAGTCGGATACAGTTTACGATAGGATATCGACGTGTCGAAAGTGGTCGAACTTTTTAAAGTTCGTCGCATTCATTTTTGAAATGCAAAGCAGAAGAATTGAAAGTTAGAATTAATAAAAATCAAAATTGAAAAAATTTAAGTGTACTTCGGGATCAATTTCTGCTGTCTCCTCCACCAAACCACCCTCACTACTACTAATGCTTCAGAGGTCGGGTCAAATTGTCGCACACCAACATGAATGGATGAACATGGTCTGTGGTAACAAGATCATGCTTCACAATTATCTCTCATGACGGCTACAGGCTCTGTTAACGGTCCAATTTCATTCACATTCAAACAGGTGATGTCTCTAAAGTGGATCTAACTATGGGTGAAAAATTTAGATTGCATGTCATTTACATCAGTATAGAGGTGCATGTCTCATCAAACCACAAGAGATCCATATCCAATCAGGGACCAAAAACTACTTACACAGAAAATACCATGGTGGAACGGAACTTGCTACAATAGTCGAAAATCGAAACGGTAGAAACCTAACTTGACAAATTCCTACAACTGTCTCATCTTAATGTAATTTTTCCATTGCAAAAATGAAAATTTACGTTTTCGTCTCAGTGAGATTTGGCAAAGTACAAAAAATAATTATCAGGTCTCCTGTAACAAAAACATGGATTTACAGCCTTCAAACAGAAGATTTTATCCTGTATTTCATGAGCAAGTAGAAACATATCTCTGCTGATGAATACAACAAGTCCCGCAGCATAGTAACCGTTTAAGACAAACCTCGATTTATTGTATGATTTCAAGCGTGAGAATGAGCAGCAAGAAAATGCACTTAGACAACCTTTGATGCTGATCGAGCTTACATTGACTGTTACTCACAGTTGAAGAAAGGTCACAATCTATATAAGAAAATGGATCAATATTCAATAAACTCGAGAATTACTAGGTAGCATTAAAATTAAAAGCATTATAAGAAATAGAATTATTAATAATATATTATTATTAATTATAACAAGCATAGATTATTGGACGTATTAGTTATACCATATCTATGCATCTTATGATGGCTGACAGTATCAGCGCATTTATCCAAGAGATATCTAATAATATACATAATCAAGTTTTCACCAAAATCAGCTTCGTTGTCAAGCAATATTACCTATCAAAAAGAGAAAAATAAGAAATCCAAATAGAAAGAAACGATAATTCATTGCGGTATTTAAGGAATTACGGCATCATCATGTCAATATTTTGTTGAGAAATAAATAATTGTCAGCATGCATCTTCTTGACTGACAGTCGCATGATAGAAATGCATGGAATTCAGGGCTCCCGTTCTATAATTCAGGTCAGAAAACATACATCATGAATAATGAAATTGACACACCCATAGCATCCTAATTCATCACAGAGGATTTTGGCAATAATAGGAATATTTTTTACTCTTTCAGTCAAAACACCATGTAATTTGTCCGAGAAAAGTATTTCACATTTTTAGGATCAGCTACAGCTATTTAAAAGTTTTGAAGTAAACCACATTGACCATTGGCCGAATGAGTATCACTTCAACATTTCTACTTTATAATCCAAGATTTGAAAGGGCTTCTCAAAGATAGTTGGCAATTCAGATATCTCGGATAGGTTCTACTTTCATTTTCCTCTCCATGTGAAAAAAATCTGACGTCCTCAATTTTATCAAAGAATGTTTGATATTCTGTACAAGCTTCAAAGTGATGTTCATGTGTTGTTTCACGTTCATATTATTGAATGCAAAATTGATCAGCCTGAGGCAGGTAGATAAGAATTTTCTCTTTTTCGGACAATGCCATCATTGATAGAAGTGAAATTCCCAAGTTCAAAGCAACACAAATTATTCGTAATAACAAGAATTGTAACTGACACTGCCGGCCATTGCTTCTTCATGACTTGTTTGACGAATTGTTACGAGATTACAAAAATATTTGCAAAGTCAAGCTGAGGAGAATGACTTTTTGATATCTACGATGCGCCGACTTATGAAACACCTGCAGGGACTAGAACATCGAATTTCTTTCGGGTCAGAATCAAGTTAAACATTCTCACAAAAGGAAAACAAAATAATAAAGACTTCTGACTATGAATTTATTAATAGCAGTATGGCACTTGACAACCACGCATGATCCCTAAACACACAGTAGCACGAGAATATTTTAACAATTGCAGCTAATTAAAGACTAGAAAAGCTATTTCTTGCTTGATAGCCTGTTTTACAGCATCTTCTAGTTGATTAAGAGCAGCCTTCTTAGTGTCGAGGCCAGATGGGGCGCGCGGACAGCAATATATTGAATTTGTTTGAAAACTGATTGGGGCAGATCATAGTTGGTTCATAATTTGCTTCCGTTGTGAAGTGGTTGATGATTGTAATCAGCTATTGCTTCATCTAAAACACAATGTCAGTGCAATTAGTCATTCAAGAAAAACCGCTTTCAATTTGACCTTGTATTCTGACAAATATCATCAAATTTTGACACTAGTCTTTGTGGGCAAATATTTCTATGCATTGATTACCAAAGCTCTTATTACCATTCGTTCAATGCAAATTTATCAGCCGTCTAAAAGTATTTAAAATTCAAATCAAAGACAAAGAAGCTTCAGTTTCCAAAAACTGAAAATGCGACACTTTACTTTCTGTTGAGTACAGCTAAATAAGAAAAGCAATCAGCATAGTTGGTAAATTTTCGTCGGATGCAATATCAGATGACATTTTAGCAAACTACTCGCTTTGCGCTAAAGGTAACCGAGAATAAAACACGCATTTCCCCCATTCTGTTCATCTGCCTAGCTTCGAACACTGCAAAACTTTTCATATAATTTATAATTTTTCTTAAATTACAAAATACTGTATACCAATGTAGTTAATGCAATCAAAAGAGTGAATAAATGAATATATTTTATATCCGGTTTCTCTACTCAGACAACTGACGACAATCAAATAAACACCAAACTTATATTAGCAAAGTTAGCTTTCATATGATTGAAAGTTTATTGAAACCAACCGAAGACTTCAAGAAGGAATTGTAGCTTGAACATGAGATGATGTTCCTACAAAATATTACGAAACGCAGCAAGTACATTGAGTAATAATAATCATCAACAGCATTGTGAAAAACGAGACATTCATCTTTTGACTAATCTCCTTGAACCTGGTTTCACAAATGTGAAAAGTCTAACGTGTCGCGAGAACTTTAGGTCAAAAGTTTATTTAATTATGTTGTTCATACAGAAAATCCGATGTGCTCATATAACTTCCAGTGCAAAGTCGACACAGCAGTTATCTATCTTCATTCAGAGCGCGCACTGAAGCTATTTGACTTAAAGATTTTCAATATGAAACACAAGCTACTATATCATAGTTCCCATTGGAATTGAAGGCCAAATGTGTTGTTTGTTGGAATTGACGTCAATAAAGATTCTCTTAGGTGAATGCATTGCGTACTTCATTCTTATTCAAAGCTGAAAGTAGAAGTATGTGAGAAGCATTCAATACTAGTGCACCTAAAGCAAACCTCCAAAAGATCTGAAATGATTTCAACAACGCAATTCCACTTACAATAGATAAGCTTGGAGTCACAAATAACTTCACAAAGGATACATTTTAAGAATTTGAAGACAGTGAATTTTAATCATAAATGGCTGCCTATATTGTTGAATTCTGGTGATCGCAAACCAAATATGCATGCATGAACCATACTGCTTATGAGTCTCCGCAGACTAGTGAGCGGGCCTAACTTGTGATATTTTGCTGATAAATTGGAATTAGGTAGGACTTCATGCAATGCGAACTGAATACAGTATTTAGCTCGCTATTCATGTAATTATTCATGTCTCATCAATAAGCAACGGCGGAATATCGGTTGACATGCTGTTGAGCACTGACACTCCCAAGGAGGCATCGATCCTAAACTATTCTCATAATAATTTATGTTGTCTGATTTATTTCATCAACTGAACTAGCTGAAACTGGAGCAAGGAAATTGGCCAAACCAGGGAAAATGAAAGCGTTGAAAACGTATTTCCAATTTTCAACTTTTGTCAATGCCAGAAGAGCTAAATTCTCTGAACTGATGAAGAAATCGGTATAAGTCCGAGACAAGCCATCTCGATGGTATGTTCAGTGCTGGTGGTTGATCAACAGCAGGGCGCAGGCCGAAATACAGAACATCAGCAATTTTGAAAACAGTTACGAACTGATTCACTCAAAATTATGGTTGTTTAAAAATGCACGCTATTTTTTTATTTATAGAAAAGTTTTTTAATGCTTTTTTAATGTTAAAAAAATGTTTTTTATCAATACATGTTTTGTATTTTCATTGATTTAGAAAAACAACTTTGGAGTTCATATTTTCTCACAGAATTATGGAAAAACATCATCAGCAAGGGAGCTAAGTTTTAATAACTCCACAAAGAAATATGCCATCAAGCATTTTCATTGGACTTCCCTATTCAGTGCTCTTAAGATGATTGGCTCATTCATAAAAATTTAAAGATTGCATGAAAATGAAAACAACAAGTCTTTCTCTGTAACTTTCTATTTAGCAATTGCAATAAATCTGAAATCGATTATCATTTATAGCTCATGCTCAATAACCATGTTTCTCTCACACAAATACATATACGTGTATAATGGCATTTAAGATTGATAGTACACATCATTGAACCATCATGATCATGGCCAGAAAAGGCTCAAATTCTTCGTCTATTCATTGAAATCTTATGTTTAATTGAACATTTGAAGTTGAACAGGCGTCGGTAATTTTGAATAATTAGTAACACTATATCTTTTTAATTAAAAAACAAACAAAAATACAAAAAGCATAAAAATTAAAAAAACACGCGTTTTTTACAACCCTACTCAGAACTATCAATCCATGTAAAATTCAATTTCATACAAAAGCACTGTTAATAGCGTCAGTACGCGGTCCAATTACACTGAATTTAGAAAAAAATGATGAGTTCAATATAATTTCGAAGATAACGACTTAAATAAAAAAGAATGCACGTTAAGAGCTAAAAAAGAAACTTAATAAAGAAATTTCCAATATTCAAATATTATTTCTAACATATCCTCTTTTTCACAGTTTTGGCCCCATCAGCTTTAATACCAATCTTGTCAGGTTTCTCAGAATGAGATTACATCGTATTTGTACACCGGATAACATCGATCAACAGCTCAATCTGCTACATAAGGTCTTGATGAGCAACGGCTACCCTCATTCTTTTTGAAAAAGCATTTTCGTCCACCTCATTCACCTGATCTTCCAAAGGAAGACTTGTGTTTCTGACTTTGCCTTTTAGACCTTGTTACTGGTCCTCGCTATCGGACTGAACATTTCAAAACATCCTTCCTTCATAGAACAGCAGGGCTGTGGAATAAGCTTGCATTTTACAGGCCCATATCTGTCTATTCATTTTTTCAGTTTTCTGTTGCTTGCCTACTTTGTTGTGCAGTTATGGGTTACTTTTTTATACTGCTAAACAATTACTTAATTAATTTATTATCTTCCGTTATCATCCCCACTTTTCTTTCTTCGATTATCTGCTTCTCTGCCTTTGATCTTCTGTTGAGGGACACCTTTGGTGTATAGGCACGTCCTCTTCCCTCAAGCTTTGAATAAAAAAACAAAAAAAATCGGAATAGCAAAAATATTCTACGAATGCGACAATGAATTCTTCCCCTCAACAGCAATTCTACGACAATAAATCATTTTATTCTTATTCAGTTAGATCTCAGCACATACATGTTCATTACATGGTCTCGCAAGCGTTCGAAAACCGCAATATATATATTTTAACTTGTCAGCAGCAAAATCGTTGATCATGTGAATGATAGAGCACGTTGTGAGACACTGGAGAGAAGAAGGGTTTGAATCTCTTTTCTTCTCAATGAAACGCTTTAATTTTGAAAGCAACCCATCTACCTGAAGCAGATATCATAGATCAAAAGCATCAACCATGTGAAGATTATCTAATCAAGCAAACGCTCCCAGAAAAAACATCATATCTCCTGTAACAGTTGCATGAGTATAAGGTAGATGAAATGCTAATCCACTTATTAATCTGTCAGACTTAGAATACTGTCACCATTATGAAAGCAATAGTATTAAAATGCAAATAGTCATACGCCTTCCAACAAATAGTTTAATCTCTTCATGCAACCGATAAGACGCTCTCCTCAATGTTCGAAATAATCACGGAGCAAAAGATGAAGCTGTATATCAGTAATACTCATTTTACGAATCATCTACAGTACCTTTGAAGCTAGTTATCAAGCGGATAAGGAAGGCACTTTTGATAAATTATCCCTTCATGAAGATAAATCGAATATTGAATCTATCAGTTCACATCAGTAGTATTTTCACTTGCCAACAGCACTTTCTTTTCTATTCATATCAAGACATCCGGAGCACAAGTACCAATTTGATTTTTACCGTACACACCTGCGGCAGTGAGAAATCTGAGTGCTCAATATGTTGTTTGAATATTGGCTGCATGCATTTACCGACAATCGTTTTCACATTTCCTGATATGATATATGATGTTACTCCTCGTTTATTGTCTCTTTTTACACAGCTTTGGCGGTCAGACACTGAGATTTTGTCGATTGTCGTTGGGAGGGATGCGCATTCTCCCTTCGGGTCGGTCTTGCGACAACTGAGGGTCCACATGCAGGAGCTTTAGATCTTTCTTTATATTGTGCCACCATCTCTTTCTCGGGCTACCTTTACTGAGTCAAATATTAACACTAACACAAGTATATATTCACGTTCCACCGAATCCGGAAACTTAGCAAAATTCAAGAAAAATCAGAAATTCCGAATTCTCTTCGTCAAGAAATTCCTTCGTCCAGATAACAGCCAACAAGCGGATCATGACATGTGGTGACTTACCGACTGGATGAAATCCCAGAATCTTCCAGGCGTTGCGACTACAATCTCCGGTTGCCTCGACAATATTCTTGCTTGTTTCTGAGCACTCATTCCACCGATAACGGTTCCAACCTGAAAAATAAAATACCCGGTATGTTGGTATGTTATGACATGATACCATCACAACTCATAATTGAATCTGTAAAACCATAAGGAAGCGACGTTCGAAGCATTTCATTGAAAAAAAAAACTGAGGACTTCTTTAAAGCGATGACCAGGTTCAAGGCTACCTTAATTTTGGATTGAGAAGTGACATGTTGAACTGTAACTAAGAACGTTCGTCATCGCTTTCTATGAATGATCAGGACTAAAGAACAAATATGCACTCAGTCAGATTAAATAATTAAGTCATTTTGTTGTGATGCCCAGTAATTAAGATACATCATAAGTAAGAATACAAGACAAAAATTTTCACAGGCGCAATGTCAGTTCGAAATTGTGATGATCTGAGTCAAAAATTGTCTCAGAAGTCAGATCCATCAGTGCTTTGAAGCTGTATTGTTCTTGATCGAACGATAAATGAAAATAAAACCACATTCATATTGGTGTTCAATTTGCACAAGTGTTTCAAAAAAAACGTTTTCAACAACATGTTTCGCCCGTTGTCACTCACGTTAGACACGGGACTGAAAAGCTAAGTGTGCAATACAGAAGATGACAGTGTCCACATAGATATTGATGACGCAACATTCAAGCCCAATTATATAAAAACGAAGTGAAAGATACTATTCACAAAGAAACGTTAGTAGATGCGTTTTCATTAATTCCAGTACAAAGAAAGGAAATGTCACCACGGAAGAAGTAAGCACAGAACATGTTCTTTTTGTAAACAGAGATATGGAGTATCACGCTTAATGCAAAATGCTTCTAAAATTCGCAGTGTGAGTTCATTGTCAGATTTAAATACAATTTTGAAGCGCAATCGTGCCTCAGAGGCGGATATGTTACAAACTTGTAGATGGCGGATCACGGTACAGTTGGGCAGTCTGGTTGAACGTGGAGGGTTAGCGTCACTACTCCTCCATGCCGCCGGCTTGGACGGTGCTGACACAGTCAGACTTTAATCTGGAGCGTTGTAATCATAGTCCGAATGCCCTTCCTGACGACTTCCAATGACACTTTCGGGGCTCAACCACTAGACCGAAAGATCACTAGGCCAAGCACTGAACTACTGTGCCACGGAGGACACTTAGTAATTGAAGACAACCAGTTTGGAACATGTTCCCGAATGCGGAACTCTGGACGCCTTCCGGTCCTTCCAAGACACTTGCAACCACAAGCACACACGAAAGAGTAAATGACGTTATGTTGGAGAATTACGTTTTGCACGGATAACCAATCCCTTCACAAGAGCAATTTTGTACGAACGAGGAACAAAACTGCAAAAATTAAGATATAGTACCGTCCATGTTGCTATGCGAAAAGTAGTAGTGCATATACATCCACTAGTGGTTAAAGAACCACTACCATTCTCAAATTCACACGTATACTTTAGAGAACGATAAAGAAAATGTTGTCTTGGGTAAAATGGAGAGACAGGATCCCAACTGGATTGGACTCAGTTGGTTTGGACATGTGAAGAGAGCAGACAATATTGTGAAAGAAGTTGAAGAGATGGAAGTAGACGGTCTCCGACCAGCAGGGAGACCGAAGAAGTCATGGAGGAGCTGCATCAAAAAAGATCTCAAGAAGCTCAAAATCAAAAAAGATCTTGCCTTGGACCGAAACAGTTGGAGACGAGCCATCAACTGTCCAACTCCGCCAGGGAACTCAAGGACGCTAAAAGAGGAGTGAGTGAGTGAAATAAATCACAAATTTTTTGCAAGGTGCATTTGATAATAATTCAAATACATTTATTTTATTGCAAACAGAGTTCAATCTTGATGACAAAAACATGTTTCCTCATTTCTTTCTAATCTGCACAAGAATATCTCCCGTCCTGTTTCGAATAACGAGTTCAATTATCTATTTTCCATTGAAAAATCCCGTAAAACCGAAGCAAGCATTTTTTACGTGAATTCTCACTGAAAAATAAATCTTCCGACCTAATGTAATAGCCTATCAGGTCGGACATAAAAAAATTGAATGCCATTATGAAATCATGTCATTAGTGTCAGTTGCGGCGATTGCTTATTGGTTGCTGACATGGACAGATGTCTCGATAGCAGCGGGTTCGGAGCCATCTAAGTGCATTTCTATATTATTTGCGCGATCATTAAGCTTCAATTATGATGGAAAATGCAGTCGAATTTAAAGTAATAATGATTAATTATATGCCTGATGTGGCATATTAGATTCTTTATTTGCTCTTATTCTTTTTTTTCTTTATTTGCTGTATTTAAGTTCAAACCAAGTAACTATCAGACAGTTTGGCGATAGGGAGATGTGCTACGTAAAACTTAAGTAAAAAATTAAAATTACAGTGTAGACGTAGTTTTATGAGTTTCATGAAATGAATTGGTCAGCTTAGCAACACAACATACACAAATTTGTATAGAAATCACGCGATCAGATGAGATATCGAAATTTCATTTAATAGTTCATTTCTTAATATGATTAATTAAGGAAAAGATGTAAAATTTGAATAAACTCGTAATTAGTTAAGAATTTGCTGGCTTATCATCAACTGAATCCATTCGTCTTGATCGCCATCAAAAACGTTTCCACGAAATTATAATAGGTTCAGATTGTGACTAATGTCTACCCACATTTAGTGATCGTCGCATACCTGTCCCTGAAGTTTTTTGCGAGATATTATGAATTCTGAGCATACACTTACTTCCGATTTATCATCTTCTAGTCGATTTCTATCTAACAGAGGTTTCACTTTCATCTAAATGTAACTTTCTGAATCACATATGTATTTTGTTAAGAATCTACTTTTTCATTTCATTAGTAACACTTATCTATGTGTTGTCCGCTCCGCGATTTCCATTATTGGGGGCGTTTACTTCAAAATATAAGTGTTTATTTATTTATTTATTTTCGAATCCGAGGACGTACAGAGAGATGGAGTATTTATTTTATTTTGTATATATGACTATCTCTAATTCTGATTATAAACGGTAACTTCTGACATTGTAGTGCCGATTATCATTCTGTCATGAATAAACGCTTATATAATATTACTATTATTAAGAAAAAGATACTTAATTTAAGCTAACTGTCGTAATGATTTTTCTGATACTCCTTGAGTGACAAAATTAACCGAGGAAGTAAGTATCTAAGAACATTCAGATTATCAACATTGTGCATGAAGACTTATCGTTTTTGGGGCACGATAAGACGAGCAGGAATATCATGCTCATCATTTACACATGTACCGGGTGTAACATTAGAACCTCTTATCAAAAAATGCATTTTCGATGAGAATTCATTAAATTATGTAAGCAGGCCATGTTTAAACCTCTACCAGAGTCTATTTCGCCAGATGCAGCAGTAGTTTATTCGGATTAAGTTTCATACTTTGGTATATTTGGCTTGAGGGTCCTTCTCCCACACAAAACAAAGCAAAAGTTATAGAGAGTTAAAAACTAAACGTGCATAATTGCTTCCCAAATTTTCGCGCTGAGGCTTGATCACGGGAAGAAATTACAACACAACCTTTATATATATAACGTGTACTTAGTTTTAAGCGGATGAAATGTCCTTGAGCTAATCAGACTAGAATATTATATAACTCTGTCATGGCCGGAAAAACTGGACTATAGAGGCCTAGATCAAAAAGGGGCAAGTTTTGTTCCTGACAAACACTTTGCTAAGGTAAAAATCCGATGTCGATTTTACTTCTGAAATCGATATTTTTCCCTTTGTAGCTCAGCAATTGAAACATATGGGTCTCTCTATCTTTCTAGATTCTTCTTTTCTTTACTAGCTTTTCTCCCCTAATACATGGACTGCAATGTAACTACTGCAGAGATGTGGTGTATGAACTGATTATATAGTCTCACATTTTTAACTATCTTTTCATTCTTTCGCACGCATCTCCATTTTCAGCATCAATTCGGTCATAGTCCATGTGACTAAACGATGAACAGAACATGAACACGAATCAGAAGAAACCACTCATTACTCTTACATACATATTGCTATTTAAACAGAAACCTGACGAGTCCTTCTCTTTACTGACTTCCACAGGCTCATTTGCCAAACACAGAACACCCTTTTCAATGGACATGCACAAGCACATCTTAAAAGTGAGAGATCTTTGTACACAACCCATAAATTGATCGGTCATATTCCAGCGGTAAGTGCGAGAGTTCAGACTCCGCCTAACTAAGTGGCGAGGTGAGTGGTCACTTGAAATGAATTTCTGCAAAATGGCAATGGATAAGCTCCTAATAAGGATTCATCTCAACTTATGAATTGTCGAACAAAAGTTCCAAGTCTAGAAAAACAAGAAACTTGCCTATCATCCTAATTTCGGACAGCTTCAAAGAAAGTTCAATAACAACATCGCAATGCCTCATTTTCAATTTTCAAAATGATCATCAATGGAATATCCATTGACCCAATTAAAAAGGTTTAAAGCTAAAAAAGCTCTTTAAATCTTAGTTGCACTTCCGATGAGCGATTTTGAGTTCGACTAACACCTCCAGTAGTTGTAATTCACTAGTGATGAGTTGTGTTGAAAACACATTTTTGAGTGTACTACAGAATCCTCTCCACAAGAGGAAATGTTTTCGCTACTGTACATGTCGCAATTTCATCGTCATTGCATCAATTCACGTACTTGTAAAAAATGATGTTATCCGATTTTCGCTCCTCGATTCTTTATGAATATTCTTTTTCACAAACATGAAGACTGAATACTATTTCAATTATCGCTCTGCACTTGTCAGCAAAAAAGACTCGTTTTAGTTTTGCTACAAATGTCACCTGAGAACATCGTTTCGATGGAAAACTGAGTCAACTGATAATTAACTCTGCGGCTTGAACCAAGCTTTCTGGATAGATGACTTGTCACATGCATTGTTTTCAAAAAAGCAAGTCTGGCTGAACTATCAAAAATAAAAGTATCAAATCAAGCCATTAGAGGTGTTTTCATGTCACCAGAGGCGAAGGCAAATCTGTCAACATTCATTACTAATTCGCATATTTTGCAGCAATGTGGAAATGATACATTGACCTGAAATTGATTAATTGCTTCATCGAAAGTCAAAATAAAAACCCACGTAATTGTTGAATGAGAAAGTATCCAAAACGATAGATCAAATAAATCAGAAGCCGAATAATTATATCAATGATGATGATGTCTGTCCTTTGTTGAGATACCTGGGAATATTACTTCCAAGCACATTGATAACTATCTGAAAAAGCTCTTCTAACGATGTGATTACCAAATTGACATCTTCCGATAACAAATAGGCTTAAATCGACATTATGTCGATATTGCCAGCAGCTGTCATCAAACTAATAAATGAGCTAAATAAAATAAAAGGTGAACATTGTTTATACTCGGTAGCACAATAGTCATGAAGCCTTTCTTCCATGTGGTCGAGTCGTTATTTATCCCACTCTCATTCTGTGTGTGCTCAGTGTTTAGAAAGAAGGAAGTCTTAGGTTTGACCCGATCAAGGTTTGAACCAAGGTCTTCCGGACGTAGAGAAATCACTCTACCGCAAGGCCACAGCGCCGGAGTTAGGATATAGAATGTCTCCAATCATAACTGCGCAGTCTCCGTGGCATAGTGGTCAAGTACATCGTCTAGCGATCTTTTGGTGCTGTGGTGAGGTCCATGGGTGTCATTGAAGTCAGCAAGAAGGGCATTGGACTGGAGCACAGTGCTTAACCAATATCTGACCATGTGATCGTCGTTCAAGCCCCCAGTGTGGGGGTAAAACGGCATCTTATCTCCAAAGCACAATGGCTATGGACTTGTGATCATCGGTCATGCAACTGCACCTCCTCCTCATAAATATTATCAGAAGTCGGTCGATAGCGAGTAAATAAATGAAAGCATCACAGTGGTCCATTAGATTATGTCAGCGCCACTTGTCTTGGTCAGCGTTGTCCAAGCCCCGATTGAGCATTGTAATGTGAAAACTTCATCATTAAGCAAGTACAGCAGCAAACTCATTCCTCATGGACAGCATTTTTTTGTTTTTGCCAGCCTGTCTTCTCATCAATCAGAGGCTAAACGTCAAAGTTATCAAGATTATAAATAGTATATTATATAAATAACGAGGGAAAATCAAGAATATCTCAAAGTATGAAGGTGCTTATTCTATGAGTCGGTTATTCCGCTCCGTGGATAGTAAAATAGGTAAATTGTTAACTCCTAACTAACTTCGAAAGTACAAAAATATTTTTTATACTTGAAATAAAGCATTGTCATTGCTTATTTCCACTTAAGTTCCGTTAGCCATGTTTTCAAGGAGCTCAAGGCAGAACTCCGTATCTGGACTCTCTCGATTAACGTTTATTGGTCAATCGCAAAATAAGTTACAGATTAAAAAAAGACAGGGCCTTCGGTGTTCAGCGCTGTCTACGGGTCGATGTCAAGTGCGTTATAAAAATGATGTAAATGATCTAAACAATCGATCTACTAAGTTTCACCGATGGGCTATGACCCACGACAGACATAGAAGAACCCTCTGTCTTAAGTTAAAAGCGTTGAAAAAAATCCAGTGAAACGGGAGCTTAGTGAAAAAGTAGAACAACAAAAATAGATGAACTGCATCAAGCGACCTTGCAATTGCTTAAGATGCTTATGATTGAAGCATTTTTACATTGAATATCATCCAGACTGTTGTTTGCAAATTGTCAATACAACTCACTTAGCTTCAGAACAGTGTAACAGATTCTGCTAATCAATTCAATTAACAATAAAAATGCAAACAATCATTTCCTTTTGTTTTTAAAATATAGCAAAATGTTCCCTTTGTTGCACAAATGGAACAGCAGATGGAAACTTGGCATCAGTGAATGACGGAAAAATCACTAACATACTCATTCATTCAAGTTTATAACAATGGCATGATTAAATTGCAAGCAGTTTTTCATCTGATCTGTTCAGTCCATCAAAGATAGGATTTGATAGTACAGGGTGGCTAAGGATTTCCGATTTCAATTTTGCAGGACTTTTGCATGATTTTTAAGAAATTTGCATGATCATTTAGTAATAATTTATTATGCACTTCAGTTGAAGGACAGTTCCAATAACTGATTTCTCGTGTTGTGACAATTTATTAAGGAATGTATAATTATCAACACTGCAACAGCTGTCACACGTGGCGAATGAAGAAGACGTAGTTGGTACAACAAAGTAACAATTTATATTCATTTCTGTAGCACAACTTGCTAGAAAAACAAATTATTGATTCGAACAAAAATAGAAGTATTAACAATTTTTGAATGATTGGCATGTGTGCATCAAATTATTATCTGAGATGCTCAAACATCAAAAGGGGATAACCTCGCCACTTTCATCATCGTACGTTTTCGACCAAATACCACTGGTCAAGACCACGAATTGGCTTGAGTTGTCAATTCATTATATTACTAGATATCCAGGACTTTATTCATGTTGTTTTATCTACATGTATGTTGTTCTACGTGCTATGAAACTAATGCACATATATGTTGAGTGCAAATTGTATAGAGATCCGAAAATACAAAAATTAAACCATTTCGTGATCATGAGTCATGATCAGCGCAGCAGTGCTTGGTCGAAAGCGTTAGATGATGAAAATTGCCAAGTTTTCCTTTATAATAATCGGTTCGGCATCCTCCAAAAACAATAATCTTTGGCAGTTACTAGAGTTAATAAGATCGCAGGTACATAACTATTTGTATCAGAGCCAGGAAACACTATATCAGTACAACAAGCATTATAATTTCCAGAGATAGATAATTTAAAGACACTATTTCTTTTGACTAAGTTGACTTTTTGCAGGATCGATTACCATTTTGCAGGACTTTTGCAGGTCTAACCATTTTTCAGGACTTTTGAAGGTTTTGCATGATGTTAGCCACTCTGATGGCATGATGCCATTCTGACATCATGAAAAGGATCATAACAAACTTAGATGAGCCCGGCCTCGACCTCTCAGGCGATTAATAGATACGCAAGCTGACGAACAGACCAGCTATGGCAGGCATGGACCACCGCTCCCATTCTGACCAACATAAATATGACCAGTTTCAACCCTGTGATGAAGTCATAACATTCAAATCGTTTCCTGAACCTTGCTTGACCCATCAAAGTATGCACAAATTCCAGCTAAAAATGTTGGCAAGCATCGACACCTAGTCTGGTCTGCATTGTTGAATATCTTGAAATTTTCGTCATAGCTGAATCCCTACTTCTATATTGTTTGTTTCGATAATAATTATTTCTTCTACATCAGCAAATCGTCTTCATTGGCGGAATTTTTCCATCCGAGTCTATAAAATTAATTGTTCATATAAAGTCATTGTATGAAGTTATATCGTTCATGTGTGCCTAAATAAAACATAATGCTACAATTACATGCCTAGTCTAGTAAAAAATGCACAACGTTCGCTTTTGACTAGGTAGAGAGGAAATCAAAGGCCAATAAAGGCAGAATAAGATGACAAATCATTAAGACTCCGAAATTAAAATTAGGAATGGTGCCTTTGCTGAAGTCATTAATTCAAGCTGATTATTATCAAGACAGTAACATCATGCAGTTTTAGAATGTGCTTAATAAACTGACTACTATGTATATTAAAAGCAATAATTGTGACCATTCTGAAAGGTAATCTGTCCATTCTAAGATCTGAAATATGACCGACGCAATCGATTTAAAATTAAAAAATGTGAATTAACGTTGTGATATTCATGTGAAAGGAGGAACGAATTTGAACTATAAAGAGTTTAGTCGGTTAAATAGCTATCTACGCCACAAGTGCAAAGTATCCATCTTTATTGCATTTTTCGAGATTAACATATGTCTTTGCACGAGCCCGAATTATCATTAATATAATAATTTCGATTTAATAACTATTAAATTAAGATCTTTCGTCGATTCAATACAGTTACAGAAATAAAATTAAGTGTCTAGAAAGAATGATTTTGTATTCAGAGCGATGCAAAGGAGAGAAATCAAGGACTATTAAAACAATCATTAAAGAACAATTAACCATGGAGTCACAATTGGTGCATAGAAATCTAGACACATATACCGCCTTTTATAGCTTGACAAAGTTGACAAATCATCACAAAGGGAGGGATATGGACAGTGGCTCTGCTCGACGGAGCTTAGAAGAGAGTACAATTCTATACGACTATAAAAGTTCAAATGTTCCTGTGATTTATCATCGGAGGAAGCCTAAGGCGAAATATTGTCACTGCCTTTGTATCATTTTATGAAATTTTTGTGAATGTACTTGGTCGAAGAAAGATTTCTTTTCGTATTGTCAAATCCCGACCATGGCACAATTTCAAAATTATGAAGATCGTTGATCTTGTCCTTCAAATCAATCAATCAAACAAACTGGTTATGAATTCATTATCCAAATACTGTATTGCTAAATAGCGAATGTGATATTTAAAGATATTCGTGATACATAGTTCTACTTTTGAATGAACTTCATTAATCTGAAGTACTACAAAAGAAAATTTATATGTGTGGCTAATGAGGACGTCGCTATTGTGTCTCTACTGTGTTTCTCTCCTGTTACAGAGCTGCATGTGTGTTCTGTTATTAATTAAATATGTTTCTGATCAACCCATTTTCCCTTGTCTGCACATGTAAATGCATTCATCAACTTTGAATGATCTAAATTTTCACCCTTTTGCAAATGCCATCCGACTCGTAACGCCAAAAATGAAAGTCAAACTACAATTAGTCGCTACGTCACAGATCACTAGTCTCGCGTGAAGATACACTGCACAGATCGATGAGCGAGAAATAAATATGTTTACTTTGATAAGGGAGAAAATTTAATCTAATATAGCGAGATTGCTGAAGTATATTCCTTCACAATATTGAATATTTTTATATAACATGAAATGTGATTCACAGTTCGACACTCATCATTGAGCATTATGAAGATGGATACATTGATCGATATATTGATTATATTGATTAATATTCATCTTCTCTGTAGACCTACTACATGTTAGTTTTTCGTGCTTAGCTTTTCCTAACAGGCAATATTTGATTCCTTAGCATTCATTATATTGAAAAATGATCCTTTTCCTTATGTTGTGTGCTTTTATTATGTCATTTCATTATTTCGGTCTCTGTATTTATAACAAAGCGTCTTATATGCGAAGCTGATCAATACAATTTCTGAAGTAATGGAAAAATGAAAGTTGCAAGACATATGTCGATGGTGATACCTATCGTTTGATGATAGCAATAGATAGAGTAAAAGATAGAATTAAATAGAGAATTAGATAGAATAATTACACAAAAAAAGGAATTGATACGTCCGACAGTTCGTCTTGAGGAAAAATCGGTGTTGGACGCAATTGAGGCGTTTGCTGGCAGTGGAGTTTAAGGAAGCAAAAGGAGGTGGGCAATATTCCATGACAAAACTTATTAAGGAAAAGCACACCAGTTCAAATTAGGCGAATAGCATAAAGGCGAGGAGAGACAGTGGCTACTGTCTTGTCAACATATGTGCAGTCCAAGTTCCAGTACTGCCGAAAGCAACACCCAACATTGAGAGTTCTTTGGTGAATTTAACGTTAGGCAGACTTACAGCTACAAAGGCATGCCACAGGCCTTTGATCAAAGCTGATCTCCACTTCTGCGCATTGAGTTTTAGACACATTTTTAAACCATTCTAGAACTCGTCTATGTCCGTTGAAGATATGAGGGTTGTCCGAGTCTTTGAATTCATGCGGCAAAATCAATCACATGATGCTTTGAACCTTCGACTACATGGATGGAAGTTGTCACTGTAAAAGATGTGGCCCTGAAATGGATCCCTGAGAGTCTGAGAACTGAGAATAATCAGCGTCGTATCGTTGAAATATCTTTTATTGAGACTGATTTCACTCCTCATCCACATGCTCTACAAATTCTACTCAAGCACAATCACACAAACATTCATCATCCAGTCATCATTCTCCAGGCAACGATACGTACTTACATGTACATGATCATTTTCGTTTTCAAAGTAAGTCTTGTATCAAAGTAATTTTAAACAGAATTGACAAATCATCCCTCTAATTATAACGAACATCTAAAGCTGCGCACATACTGCTTGGAAAATTTTGAGATTTTGAAACAACTTTGATGCGTGCACTTTCAGAAAAAGAGCCATTTTGAAAGCTTGATTTCTATGAAATTTAAAAATCTGATATACCCATTTCTATAGCTATTTGACAAATTGAAAGGCCCAGCAAAATTTTTGGTCGAATTACGAGAACTTGAATACCCTAGACCTGGAGAGTGCCTTACACATTCACAATCCGCACACTGGAACATTGCATATTATGATATAAAACAAATAATATGAAGCATTATGTATGAAATACCATGAATTGACTGATTACACAAAAATTCGAGACGAGTATTGAAGTGATACATTTTGATTTGCACACATTTCAGTTGGAGCAAAATGAAGAATATTATGTATCATCGAGAATCGAACGATTATAAGGTTACATATTTACTGAAGCTAAATCATCGTCACTTTTCCCAAAATGAAAGAGACTGCACCCTTATATATTACGCCTGCAATCCTAAAGGCATGTTGTTCCATCGTGATGAGCTTAATCACTTGTTAAACAGGAAAATGAGAACGATGAAAACAGACACATAATCATGTCAAAACACACCTGTCTGCTTACTGCAAAAATCTCAAATTCATCTACGTTACATAACATCTCCATGAAATTTTTTCAGATGAGATGCCTATGTTTCTTTAATTCTGTAATTATTTAAATTTGTGGGCGGAAAATGAAGCTTTTCAATGATGGACCATTTTTTAAAAAAATGATCCTGATCATATGTTTTTATTCGAGGGTGGAAATACATTTCATAAATTAGCAATTGTGGCGGATAGGAAACATATAATCTTCTGGATAAAAGCAATGAAATCGAAGTCACAATGGATAAGTTTTTTGAATACAAGGTAGATTGCCCAATCAACAATACTCAACGAAAATTACAACTACTTACCTGAAAAAAAAATAATGAACATAAATTTCGAACAACGCTCATGGGTACAAGCGAAGCAACCAATAAGTTCTGGTGGCCTTGGAATTCGACAACCATCTGATATTGCTCTCCCAGCCTATTTATCCTCTTCTTTTTCATCACGTCAACTTGTCATGAAAATCCTCACAGGCATTCCCGGATCCTCTCATGTCAGTCGACTCAACAATGTTCTTGATCGGTGGACGGATAAGTACGGTGAGAATAATATTCCACATGAAAATGTCAGGAGTCAACAGCGTGTTTGGGACAAAGCTCAATATGATAATCAAATTCAGGAATGGCTTGCCAACGCTAACAACCTGGAACGACCAAGGCTTCTTGGAGCACAATCGGCTTACAGCGGTTCTTGGCTACATGCTGTCCCAATCGCCAGCACCGGAACAATGCTGGATAATCAATCCTATCGGTTTGCTGCTGCAATGCGTGTCGGCAGTAGAGTTTGTGAAGAATTTACCTGTGTGTGCAAAGGCACGATCGATAAGCTTGGAATTCACACCTTGTCTTGCCGGTACAGCGCAGGTAGAACTTCACGCCATGCAGCTCTGAATGCGTCGAGCCTTATCAAAATGTGGCCTTTCACCCATTATTGAGCCTCCAGGATTGGACCGCGGAGATGACAAGCGTCCAGATGGCCTAACTCTATTTCCTTTCATGAGAGGCAGATGCATGGTATGGGATGCCACATGTTCCGACACGTTCTCTCGCACGAATCTGTCGGCATCTGCTACTGGAGCTGGAGCTGCTGCGAATGCGGCTGAAGCGAGGAAGTTAGCCAAATACAACACTCTCGCTGACCGCTTTGTAGTCCAACCAGTGGCTGTTGAGACGTGTAGTGCGATGGGGGAGTCGACCAAGACCTTCTTGGAATCAGTTGGGAGGCGTCTCACAATGACAACAGGAGACTAGAGGGAGGCTGCGTGGCTGATGCAGAGAATTGGTCTCGACATCCAGCGAGGGAATGCTGCCTGTTTGCTAGGAGCAGGGAAATTGGACTTTTTTTATGAACTTTTTATTACTTGTAGTGTTCATCCTTTTGTAAAACCCTTTTTTTCTTGAAATACATAGTCCACGAGTGATGTGGTTAAGCAGTGGAATGAGTTGAAGTACTTCGAAGTTTCTGCTCCCACATTAAATGACTTTAAGCACCAGTTAACAAACTATTTCCGCATCAACGACATACGGTGATCCCTTAATTTCTCTAATTTCATTTGAAATGTACCTATTGCTTGACTCTAACTTTCTTGTTCATCAATGTTTGGTTTTTGTTGCCCGCCATGGGCTTTCTCTACTTTTCATGGTTTAAGTTTAACTTCTGTGTCATATGTGAATGCTATATGACAAATATATTATCATTATCATTGACATTTCGGCAGAAAAAAACTAATTACCTTACTACTAATTTTACTAATTATGATAAATCAGGTGAACATTTCCAGAAACATTTCCAAGCAAAATAGAAACATTGCAAAAATCTCGTTCTTGAGTCTAACAGCACAAAGACGTCATTTTTAGAAATCGATAATCGATCTACGAATTGATCGGCAATCTAAACGTTGAAGACATTATCAAGAATATGTTCTCTTTCCAGCAACTATAGTGACCTCCACCAGCGATTAGTGAAGTTAAAAGGCTAACAAGGAAATCACACGTGAATGAAGACAAAACGATTAGAAAAAAGATAAGGAAATAATTACAAGCTCATCGACATACTAAATGCATAGATTCTTTATCAGACTTCACTTCCTCTGGATGCGAAGACAAATATCAATCCATCCATACAAAGACTTTGTCACTCAAATTATACTAGGCTTGAGATGAAGCGAATTAATAACACAAAAGAACAACAGCACAAGATCAAAAGAAATCAAGTCCTGATTATTACTTTGCACTAAATAACCAACGATGTAACGGACAAATTATTATTTCAAGGTTTCCGCAAAAATTGAACTGTAATAGCAACCAGTTAGTTCAGTAGCATCAAATTCAGGCGTCAATATTTCACATGAGTGAGCTCAAGTGACATTTTATCACTGTTCCAAGCCACAGTAAAACATGAATATATAAAGCGAAATTATGCACCGACTAACATGCTGCAAACATGCGTTAACTAATTTACCTATCATAGCAAAAAAGCGAATAAAGATGAAGTCATAGTTTGATTGTCAAAATCGAAAGTTTGAAAGGAGGGATCAATTCACTTTTCACTAGACATGAAAAAGAAGTAAAAAGATTGCGGACAAGCCTGTAAATGTTTTAATCATCTTCATCTCCTAGCAAAATATCTGCAAGTTTCAGTTTTCAGACCTGAACTTCCTGAATAAATGTATAAAGTTTTAAATAATAATGAGACCTCTTACAAAATTCATTTCAAATTATCATTGATTTCCTTACATCTTTCAATGGAAACTTTTCTCCCGGGGATGAAACTCAAAACAAAACTTTTGAAACTTATAGTGTAGAATGATTAACAATGTTAATAACGAAGTAATTAGTTCCATTATTTTGGAAGTGAAAGTGTAATATCTTTCAATACGAGACTTTGAACAAAGGAGACAACTACAAAAATACCTCTGAAGTCTAAATAGCTGCTATCAGAAACTTCAGTGAGATAAAAATACAACAAATTTTCCCCAGGACAAGAAGCAATTCAAAAGAGATGCTTAACATCTCTGAGACTAGCAGATTCGCACAGAAACAAAAAAATCTTTTTCCTTCAGGAATGTAGGTGGTATGATATGGAATTTTATAACTAAATGCAGTTCATCAACTTTGATGCGATACACTTATTTCATGAATGGATTGCAGTTATAGCCGATGCTGCATCCGCTGAAATGGATTTGATATCAAAGTCAGCGAAGTTGCAAAAAATAATTCGTTTCACAAGAAAGTATGCATTAAAACGCTGATTTCAAAGAAATATTTTTGCGGCGAAGTCTCGATCTTCTACGAGGTTAAGAATTCCAATACAGTTCACAAAAAAATTTCCTTCGATCTCATCCACACAATGATGGCAAAGTGTTTAAATACACTATAGTGTTTTATATATACTTATTTTGAATGATGGGAACAAGGCCCAAAAATTAGTAAATGAACGAAATTATCGGGTCTCACATAAAATTTGATAATTATTCAAATTGAAGCGGGAAATTCATGATTCGAAACAGAACACTGTGAAAGCTCTGTCATAACTTCAATCTTTTATCATTTTTCATGTTTGTTATGACTGTTTAGGTCAAAAGAGTTAACGCATTAGACCTTTATTGTTTACTTGAAATTATTAGGGATTCCCTAAGTTGCCTACAAAATGTGAAATTACTACTTGATCAAATAGAAGTAATTCATACTACGAAGTCGTTTATGGTTTTCTAAAGAAATCATATAAATCATCAGGACTCAGTCATCCGATAAATTTGATACAAGCAAAGAGCAATTTTCAATCAAATTTCAACAAATGTGACCTAGTGTATGGCCATGCCTAGAGATAAATTAATGCTACCTCAGTTCTACGGTATATTCCACATAGCCTAGCCACATATTCTCTTAAAGATATTCGCAAATGCAAAAATCTGACGGTGAATGGATATTTCAAATCATTTTTAGATTGAAATCTGAATTTTAAATCTATTCACATTTACAAACATTCGCAGATTTTCAAACTTTTCATGAATTAAAATCTATTGAGAGAGCAAACGTTTATAGACTTCAGTAAAAGTCAAACAAAGATTTCTTCATCTCTGCAGTATCCGTGACTAGCAGTGATCAAGAATTGTAATATTCAAACTTCTCAAGAGTTACATGCAATAGCATTATATGTTTACATAGAACTTTACTTCGCACATAGCCTAACCCCAGACATATAAAACTTATTATGCACTACAGTGTCCTTTGAGACGCACCCTGGGATGCGTGGAATAAAGGTCATCAATGTGAGCGACAGGGTCCTTAGAGAGCATACTCCGGAAATGCTGTCTTGAGCGCATATTCCTAAAGTGCCCATTCGTGCGAATGGCTACCAAGCAGAAGCGCATTATAAAATTCCCTGATTTCAGGCAACCTACTATCAAAACTTAGCGAAATCGAGTTATTTGCAAGCATCAATTTATTATCAAGACATTTGTAACACAAAGGACTGATCGATTGGTATCTCATTAAATTCACTCTCTGATGACTCACAACTGAGCTTAATGTCTTGAGATGAACATAAAATCATTTTGAAGAAGTTCGAACCTTTATCTGTTTGGCATGAGGTGTCACGAACTGTCGCACAAAGATTCCTTACAAAGAATTATCTGTCTAAAATAGGTGAATTTTCACTAAGATGCAATAAACCATGAATTGAATTCTATTTCATTCAACATTCTTGAGCGCAAAACGAAACTTGCAGCTAACTGCTGCAGAAATAACGTTAATATGTTATGTTGCAGATGCTTTGTGAGTTTTGCAAGAACATGGAATCACGATGGAGATGAAATTCCAATGTTGATACATTTTCCTTTTTTTATAAAATTCAATGTTCAGTGTAACATATCATCTGAAATGATCGAAATGTCTGTTTAAGATGTCTACAGATGTTTGATGAGTTATTATGTAGACAACAATAGTGTCTTGACGGAACTCGGGTAAGTGGTGCTCCCGACTGAGTACCGAATCAAATACACGATCACGCACAGGGCTGAAATTCCAGAACTTGTCAATTCCTAATTAGTAACAGCAACTTTGAGAATGATCGAGAATAAACACAAAATAAAACTAAAAATCAAGCTATTTCCAATCAAGACACTTGTTTGAGATTGAATACCATCACAAATACAAACATCGATTTATTCGCAAGTCAATTTACCTGTAATCTTTACTCACCACCTAAGATCCATTATTGACTTTAGTGAATATTTGCTCATGAATCTAGTATTATTTTAGTGTGAAGAGAATTTCCTCCAATATTCTAGGGAAGGCAAGGAACACGACCAAAAATTCCAGGACCAGTTTAGTCTTATATCGCGTGACGCGTTCGAGATTAGGGTGAGAATGTCTTTCATGCACTCTTTTTAATCTACTGTCCCTTGCAAAATTTTAGCACCCAAACAGCATAGTAGGTGATTCCGCATGGTCACTCATGTAAGAGAAAACTATGCATAAGTTACTGTTTGATTGTAGTAATTAATAGAAGTAGTTTTCAAAAATGCAATGCCGGTGCGGCAATTTATCAGCAGCTAAAGTACATTCTCAACTAAAATGTAACAGGATGGCTGCTACCCGGTAAAATAATAAAATTTGCAATTAGCAAGTCAGTGAAATTTCCTCATATTTCCTTGATGATTCATGCTATTGGATGAAAGTGCAACTATTCAAGTCTGTTCCCATTTTTCAACTGAGGATGTGACTCAATATTTTATTATTCAATTCATAAAACAATAAGCTAGATGAACTGGGGCCTACATCAGAAAACTTTATACAGGCAAGAGATTCATCAATAACATGTCGGCAAATTAGCATTCATTTCTGCATATATCTACAATGATGAAGACGTGAGGCAGATCGGCAGGATAGCACAACACATATTCTTTCTGAGGTAAAGAAATATTCACAACAATGACAATTATTCATTTGGTGACAATCATTAACGAAATCGAGATCTGACAAAATAAGGAATGAGTAAGCAGAATACTGATTTGATGTGAATTCAGGAACTTTCAAGAATTTTTGCAAATCTAGGAATGATTTACTTTCAAAAGTGGTGGAAAAGATTCCGACATTCAAAAATCTTCACGAATGTACTAGAGTCATGAAAACCTTGTATAAGATGACATGCACAGAACGCATGAGTTGAAAGTTTACATAAAAGTTGCAAATAAGAGCCGTTGAAAATGAATCCTTCTTAAGACAGCGAGAGCATGATTTGCTTCCCTCATCATGAAAGTTTCTATGTATTTGGTAAATCAAACTCTGATCTTTATGGCCGGTCATATCTTCTTGATTTGATGGATGAGTCTTCGAAAAACGTATTTTCCTCGCTAACTTAAAACAACTTTACTTTAGAAAATATTCCCAGGACGAGCATTCCAGCGAGAGCACAACAGTATATTCCATGAATTAATCCCATCAGCAAACTGTTCTACCGATCCGCTCTGTGTTTGTGTTTCATCTCGTCTGACTTTTAATTAACACAATTCGTCAATCCTCAATCCTATTGCTCTGTTGCATCCCATGGGCAGATCGCCGAGTTTTGGCGAAAATTAAAGATCTTTCCTCTACGCTGTTTAAATGTGAAGGAAAAATATAAATCATCTAAGAAAACATCATTCTTTCAACAGTCATAAACTACTCTGAAGAAAACGATCCCTTGCAGATCAACATCTGTTATTCAAACAACTTTCTAAGATTTATTGGTGGATTCAATTAAACTGGAACATGCTTTTCTATATAAATTTGTATAATTTTTATGCTACACATTCATTAACTATTCACTTGTCTATTCTAATATACAATATGAAGTAGCAATCTGAAGCCCTCAATAGCATTTTATGATGTCGGCAAATACTGAGGATGAACATACGATTGCATTACACAATATCGGTATATCTTATCAAGTGCGAGCATTAATATCCGGTATTTGTAAATTTAAACAATAATCTGTCACATTGCCTTAAAAGTGTTGATAAAAGAGCACATTTTATTATATATGGCAAAGAAAAAAGAAAATAGACCGATGAAATCTTTATCGCCGCATTGATTTAAGTAGAAATTTATACATCTACAATGTATGAGAAAACTGACCAGTCCTTGTATACATGACTTACTTATATGTCCGAACACTGGTTTATCTCGCATTGCATTGACGAAATGAAAGTGTCGCTTGTCCCATATGTTTCAAGCATATTCAGTGAATCTAATTTTTGAATGTAATCTTTTCACGCTCACCAAGACCCTGTATAGTGCATACTATCTTCCCTTCTGCTTAATATTTTACTATTTGACTGCTTCCGATCAATTGCAATAACGTGATTGAAAACTGATTTTCATTCGACAAATATAGCACTGCTCTATAAGAGAACATCATGCACAGTCACTGAGTACATGTAGTCAGGTAGCACATAGTTCTAATAGAACCTCGGGATTCGGTAATGTTTTGATTTTACTAAGCCACGGTCCATTAGAAGCCCGTATAGAACGGAATCATCAGCAAAAACATTTTTTACAAAACATTCAATGTAAAGAAGTATTTAAAATAGAGACGTCAGACGACCATTTTTAACATTTGAATGACTTTTGACGTGGACAACTTTTTCTCTATTTTCATTCTTAGTAACTGAGTTTATTACAAAAAGTTTTCTTTAAATTTCTATATGATGTGCATCAAGTTTGTCTATCCTTTCACGCCCGCAACCGGTTACTCCGTAGCAACAACTGCTCTGAGTGGTTGTGAATGAACTTTGATCATTAGTTAGGTTGGACGGTGTTGACACTGTAAGTGATGCTGTGTAATAGCAGAGCTGGGTGGGTTAGTGGACCTCGGTCGGTTCCTGCCGGCTTCACACCATTTTAGAACGTGTTCAGCTGCCCTCTCACCGAGGTTCCTCTCCGTCCTGCCCACGTAGCTTGCTCCGCAAGCACAATTATAAGAATATACCAAATTTGATTGATGAGCAGAAGGGATCGGATCCTTGGGAGCATTGCTGCTTAACTTCTTTGTGCGGAACCATGGCTCGACTTTGATGTGAGGATATGCTCGATGGATTGCTCGGCAGATATTTTGTGCTTCTTGAACAGATACTTCACCAATATATTGTAGACCAAAGCGTATAACTCTCTTCGGGACACTTGATACTTCAGGTTTCACTGACACCACGACACTATGTTTGTCTATGAACCAATGTGGATACCCATTTCTCACCAAAATGGCACGAAGATAAGCCAATTCTTCATTTAGATATGGAGGAGAACAAAGCTTGCGACTTCGGTTGAATAACCCTTTGATCAGGTTCACTTTATATCGTTTAGGATAAAACGCTTGATAATGGATGTATAACCCCGTAAATGTTGGCTTGCGATACACTGATGTGTGTAGACATTCATTTCGTTAGGTTGTTAGTAGCCTGATACACAGTGATACTTACTTCTCAAGACTCCCTATTATTTCGACCATTACGTAAGACGATGAATGTATCTGTAAACTGCGCCGTCCTGAGAGCTCGGTTGCTCACTGACTATCGAATCAATTGATGTAAAAATCAAGACCATTGCAAACAAATACCTGATGATTGTGATGAATAATAACCTAGATTTTTATTTGAGTACCTTTCACAATAAAAAGCATCAGTTATCATGAAAAAATGAACCGTGTAGTATTTTAAGCGAGTTACAAGAAATACAATGCATCATTGCCTAGAGCTCGGCTATGGTTGAATCGGCATCACGTCCTCAGTGTAATCCTGCGCATATTCGGGGGAGATGTAAAAGCAGGCTACCTCGGGATGTATTGGAGGTCCGGGTTCTTTATCAGTTTTGATTATCCTTTCCCGGGTTCAATCGAAGGTGTGGGTTATAATTGAGGAGATGTGCCATGCTTCAATAATCCGTTTTCTTCATGTAACTGCTTGTAATTTATCCTCAATATAACAGCTAATAAATTTTGTCTAAGTGACCCTCAATCAATGACAGCGCGAAAGCAAGTCACAGTTCGTTAGAGAATAGATTTAGATAACCTAGCTTGGTCGTGGTTCCTCCATTCCTTGCAAAGCAATCTCATCTAACGTTTGTTCATTTCATTTATTATAAACAAGTTTTGCATGAATTATTGTAAGTAATTTATTGCGATAATAATAATAATTTGCTCATCTCAGTTCGATTACGTCAGATTGCTGCAAGCACCGTAACAGTGACGATAACATGACTTTCACTATTTTCAGTCACGTTTCACGCAATAATCATTGCCATAAATACGCTATTACAGCTCCATAATATTCAATTTCATAAATATGCAAACGATAGGATATCTCCAACATTAATTGAACACTGAAAGAATGAGATGAAACTAACATTTCGACTGAACGAAATTTTGAAGTCATGTTATGCACTTGCAGTCTGGAATTATCATTCAAGTGACTGATTTATCTCATTGGAATTTATTGACGATGGCGAGCTGGTAATGAAGATTTTCTGATGCCTCATTCTGATTCAAATTCAAAATAAACCTCAAATCTGCAGCAAAGTTCTTCAATAATTACTTGAAGTTGCTCAGATGACCGTTGAACTAAAAATAAAATTTCATATTATCGAGCATTCATTAGTAAAGCAAATAACGATGGAATTCGCAAATCAAAACCATTTACAAAAATTGTAACCAAAATGTGAGAGCAAAAAAATGATAACAAATTTAAGTATATGGAATATACATACGGAATATATATGGGAGAATCCAAGCATAGAATAGATAGTAACTTAGGGATGCACTCTTTACATTATCATACACCAACAGTTACATTTAAATACTCAATTATATTTCTGGAGAACTAGAGCTTGTTGAGTTCAAATCAAAAACATCATCTTTCGTGAACTATTCTTTTTAAAATGCACTTTACACCAAAAGAGGTTCAATAATGTTAGTAACTAGGTTGATTTTTAAGTGAGATCGTCTATGTACCATCAAAGCATCTTGTCAAAACTCAACTTCACTGCAATGAATACATTCATGAGTATAACTTTCAAATAGTGATTCGGTCATAGTCATTACAACATGTTTGCATTTTAATTTGAAAGAGAATTCCTATTCATGATTTAACACAAAAAAGTCCATCCTTTTCTCCTGCGCATGTAATCAACATTTTAAGCTGTCGCGTCACTGCCCCCCCCCCTCTGGTGGCTTGAGTAGTACTGGCAGTGACAGTCTGGCCTTCCAGGAGCGTTTTGATGTTTTGAGCCCGGATTCCCCTCCTCATCACGCAATAAAACTATGCAATGTCTATAATCTTGGTGAACATCAATCTCAAGGAAACATGATTTCGAAAATTGTAGATTCAAGTACGTAATTTAAATCGAAATGGTGAACAAATTACTTTGTCAATGTTAATCAAATTACTATTAAACATACTTCAAATTTATCTTGGACTAAGTAAAAAAAGTAACATCGCTTTCACACGGCTATTAGTTCTCACAACTTAATAGTATTCAAATGTTGTTTTAGGATAAAGTTAGTGCGCAATAGACCAATCTAATAACATATTCCGTATGCTTCAATTGGCGGATGGATTTGGCAGACAGCAATCTTTTCTGTAGCAGTATGAGACTCATACAGAAAGCCAATCGTTCGAATGAGGTGGTAATGTCAAGAGATATTCCTCCTGAGATACTTCTGCGAATGTGACTTGAAGTTCACGGCGAAATATTTCACGTATGCAATGACATCTTGAAATTGACAAGCGCAAGATTACCACACTGATTCCAGGCGTGAGGGAGATATGAAATAGACTTCTGTTCTCTGTTTTGAATCCCCGGATAATTGTGTTACAATTAACTTCAAACCGATACTGGTTAGGGATTAACAAATTAAAGAAATTCATCTACACATTCTCATGTCCAGACTGACAATATCAACCGTGACCAGAATAGCAACAAACATAAATGCCATTTGACCGACGGGCTTTCCCTAGGGGGCATTCTAACTGGGTCAAGTGATAGTTTCATAATTCAGGTGTTGCATTTGCTTATACCATAAGATGATCTGTAATTGATGGGATCATTACATATGACACTAAAAATTAATTATATAGCATACTCAACAATATTATGCATATACAAATCATACGCCAGCCCTCAACGTTTGAAATTAATTAAAATACACTCACTGAAACACAGCTCACAGCGATGCAGCACGCATCACTGATTCCCCTAAAAGCTACCAGTTTCGAAAGATTGCCAGCACATGCGCAATGCTTCCCTGCAATCGCACGTCTCTATTTCAAAGTTTAAGGCTCAGTTTTGCTCTTTTTTAAGCTCATTAATTGTGCATGTGAATATGAAGTACAAAGTAGCTACAGATACTAGCTGACATTGCTACTTGAAATACACCAAAAATCTACATGATATCAGATTAGCATCGTTTCTCCCCAAAAAAAATCGATGGATATCTAATTATGAAATGAATCATTTAATTAAATCCACTGATTCCTACATCGTCACGCAGCTGAAGAAACAAAATACTTAGTTCGACACAACTTATACCACAAATTTGTATACAACGGCTTTCCTGAAAACAACTGGAAGAATACAAAAAAACTTAAGAAATAAGACAAGGAATGATAATTCCAAAGAAAATTTGAAGTTGAATTTTAATAACAACAAAACTTATCATAAAATGAAAGGAATAATATAAAAAGAATAGGGAAAGGAATATGGAAGTACACCAAAACATGACTCTTAAGAATGTTTAACAGTGTTTCTCATCGCCTCCTACAGGAGTTTATAACCGGGTATATTAAGTGGAAATTAGTGCCAGTTAATATACCCGTGTCTGTTAACTCGCACCAAACTTTCATTATGTCTTTGTAACATTCAAAATTTTTCTTGGTAAAAATAAGACTATAGTGCTCACTCATAACACTCAGTATACTGCTGATCTTTGTAAATCAATCACTCATCTTCAGTTCACATGTGATCACAGCGGAAGAGGGTTAGGTGAAGCAATAAGTCTAATTACCTGTATACTAGGGTTTTCAAAATCCCGACTTTTTCTGATCCCTGGATTAGCAAGCTTAATTTATTTACCCATGGTGTGCTTAGGCTAGCGTAGACTGAACAACAATAGGCGTTGTTTAAATTCTTTGACGAGTATTTTGAACGATACACTGTACAATACAACTACTGATGGTATCAGATAGACATGTGCCTTGATGTCCATGAATTAATGATAAGTTATCTTTTCACATGCACACATAAACTATAACAATAAGTAGATCTGGTCATCTCACACAATGTGCGTTGTCGCATTAAAACCTGGTATGAGATTTTCAAATCGAAATGCAAATCCCGCGATTTTTCTAATGTCTGGCAAAAGCCCGATACTGTATAATGATCGTTTCAAAAATTCATTAGACATTAGTACGTCTGTATGTACAACGCTTTCTCCTTCCTTCTCTTGACTGCCTAAACATATTTTTTGATATTAATGAGCTGAGATAGACAATAAGTATATTATTCAGTTATTCTATACAATTCTGTATGAGAGTACTTGTGGTCTCCGTGGCACAATGGTTAAGTGCTTGGCCTAGCGATCTTTTGGTCCAGAGGTCGAGCCCCGAAGTTGTCATTGGAAGTCGGCAGGAGGGGCATCCGGACTAAAAGCACTACAACGCTCTATAAGTCTGACCATGTCAGCACCGTCCAAGCCCCAATTATGGGGAGTAGTGACTTAAAAGCTTCATTTTGGGGGCATTGGTTGTACGTCCACGAGTTCACTAGGTCCAGGTTCCGACCACCTTTTGAACTACCTACTTGGTGGCGCTTGTAGGTCGTGCTCCCCGGATACTGCCATCTTTCCTGCCGGTAGTAACTAAATCAACCACTGCCGAGTGCTGGGCAGCTTCAAAAACCTGGCTTTACCCGGACAATCCGGGAGGGTAGTGGAACCCTGATGGAGGAAATGCCATCGAAACTTTTTTTGGTACCCACACTTTGCAGAGAAGGTAACTCTGCCTAATCAAATCCTCTACTGCCTTGGTAGATTTTGGATTGGCAAGGCTATGGGTCCCACCCAGACAGAAAGGGTTGGCGTCAGGAAGGGCATCCGGCCATAAAATACTGCTTCAATGCTTGTATGGAAATGGCAATAAATGAAATGGGCAGGGTGCAGCCCAGTGCACCCCGTGGGCGTCTCCACCAGCCTACGAAAAAAAGAATGGTGGGAGACGGAACCTCATGCGTAGCGGTTAATGACGGCACGCTGCCTGATGCGTTACGCAGAGGTGAGATGGTTGACAAACTCAGAGTGGGAACATGGAACATTGGTTCCATGTCCGGAAGAGCTGGCGGTTGATTGAGGTGTTAAGACGGAGACGCGTGGATATTTGCTGCGTTCAAGAAACGAGGTGTAGAGGGAAAAGTGCAAAATGGCTTGGTCCGAGTGGTTCAAGGTTCAATTTCTTTTGGAGCGGTGGCGAAGATGGGACTGCTGGAGTGGGCGTGTTGATAGCTGAAAAATTAATCGAAACTGTAGCATGCGTGCATCGCATCAGCAGCAGGTTAATGGTGTTGAAGCTGCTAATTAACCGCCGTCCCTTCACTATTGTTAGCGGTTATGCCCCTCAAACAGGAAGAAAAGCTGACGAAAAGGAAGATTTCTGGAAATCACTGCACGATGCAATGCGAAATGTCAACACAGCCGAATCCATTATCCTTTGTGGTGACTTAAATGGTCACGTGGGTCGTCAAAGCGATGGCTATGAAGGAGTGCATGGAGGCAGAGGATACGGAGTTCGAAATAACGACGGAGAGAGTATTCTCGAATTAGGTGACATGTTTGATCTGGCTATATGCAACACTTTCTTCGCGAAACCGGAGAACCACCTTATTACGTATAATAGCGGTGGAAACAAGAGCCAGATAGACTTCGTCCTTGTCCGAAAGAGAGATTTGAAGGAAGTTCTAAATGTGAAGGTAATACCAAATGAAGAATGCGTCCAACAACACAGCCTTGTAGTCGCCGATTACTCCATCAAGAAGATCAAAACCTTAAGGAAAAAGTTTGTCCCCAGATTCGTGATCAGGCCGTCCGTGAACGGTTTGAAGCCGAGGTGAAGAGAAGAGCTAGTGAAGTGGAGATTGCGACAAATGTGGAGGATAAGTGGAGTGCAATGAAGACCATTTGGCTCGAGGCAACTGAATTAACATGCGGCAAAACAAAGGGTCCCGCGCGCACTAGGGAAACCTGGTGGTGGAACGACGAAGTGGAAAGAGCAGTTGCGGAGAAGAGGCATTGGTATTCCGTGTGGCGAAGGTCAGGTCAGGAGTCAGATCGCGAACGTTATCGCGAGGCTAGGCGAAAGTCACGGCAAACGGTTTGGAGCGCTCAACAGATGAAAATGTGTGAGTTGACGCAAGATCTGGAACACCGCTCCTCTGGTCAGGCCATATTCAAGGTCGCAAGGCAAATGAAGAACGAGAGGGAGGACCCCACTCCTCCTGCCTACATGAAAGATGACGAGGGAAACTTGATGACAGATGAGATGACGTTGCGTGAAAAGTGGCGAAGCTTTATGAGCTCCTTACTGAATACTCAGAATCAGTTCGAGTACCTTCAGGATGCTATGCTGACTGAGAGTCCAGGTATTGAGTTGTCTAAAGCGAATGTAACAAGTGCCATGCGGAAAAGCCGCAGAAGAAGAGCTCCAGGTTCTTCCGGTGTCGTTATCGAAATGATCGAAGCTTCGGGTGCTATCGCAGTGGACAGGTTAACAAACCTGTTTAATGTTATCCTTGCGAAAGAATGCATTCCATCTGATTAGCAAAGTAGCGTCATCATTCCACTATTCAAAGGCAAAGGCGATCCTCAATCTTTCAATTCCTATAGGGCCATCAAACTCATGGACCAGGTATTGAAGATATTCGAGCGCACGTTGGAGCAGAAAATTCGTGAAACGGTCACCATCGATCAAATGCAATTTGGGTACATACCAGGTAGAGGAACCACTGACGCAATATTTTTGGTCCGTCAACTCCAAGAAAGGTACCTCGAAAAGAAGAGAAGCCTGTAGCTGGCTTTTGTCGACCTAGAGAAGGCATTCGATTGTGTCCTCTCCCCCTGTTGTGAGTTGGGCTTTACGCAATCTCGGGGTCTGCGAATGGTTGGTGAGAGCGATCATGACTCTATTTGACGGCGCAAAGTCGGCAATGAGATGGAATTCTGTTGACAGTAGAGAGTTCGATGTAAGTGCAGGCGTTCACCAAGGGTCAGTCCTGAGCCCTCTTCTATTCGCATGTGTTCTGGAAGCCGTTACAAAGAGCGTGAGAAATGGCCTGCCTCGGGAGGCTCTTTTTGCTGATGATCTACTCCTGGTGGCTGAGAGTGAGGAAGAGCTTGCGGGCAAAATGGCATCTTGGAAGGGCGTTCTTCACAGTAAAGGTTTGATCGTCAACTCCAGTAAGACAAAGGTCATGCTTTCACACCCTGGCAAGGGCGAGACAGAACCCTCTGGCCATGATCCATGTGCAGTATGCCGCAAAGGTGTCGGTTCCAATTCCATCAAGTGCACAATATGTCAATTTTGGGCTCACAAGCGTTGCAGTGGCATTGTGGGCCGCCTTTCATCCGCAGCAGCTACATTCGTGTGCCGCCGGTGTAAAGGTGAAGTAAGGGCCGATCAAGCTCCATCTTTTGGTGACGGCGATCATCTCAAGGTTGACGAGGAAAGCTACGAAGTAGTTAATACTTTCCGTTACCTCGGTGATGTCATTGATGCTGGCGGAGGTGCAAGTGCAGCAGTCAGAGCGAGGATCCGAAGCGGTTGGTGCAGGTTTCGTGAGATGGCTCCCTTTTTAACATCTAGAGCAACTGCACTCTCAATGAAGGCAGTCATCTATAAGTCTTGTGTGCGCACCAGCATGCTGTATGGTAGCGAGACTTGGGACTTGTCAGCTGAGTGTTTGAGGCGACTTGAGGTGAACGAAATGCGGATGGTCCGTTGGATGTGCGGAGTCTCCTCTCGCGACCGCATTTCAAACGAGGAGCTGAGAGCTAGAGTGTGCCTGGAGCCTATCGGCGACTCCATAAGAAGACGTCGTTTAAGATGGTGTGGCCACGTAGAAAGAAAGGACGAATGTCAATGGGTGAAGCGCGTGCGGAAATTGAGAGTGGATGGGCGCCGACCAGTTGGACGTCCAAAGAAGACATGGAGCGATAACATCAACGAAGACCTTCGAGCGCTCGGGCTCCGTGTCGAAGATGCAAACGACCGAGCGAAATGGAGAGCCGCCATACAAGCAAATCGTCGTACCCAACATGGATGGAGCAATCGACGTTAAATGGAATAAGTAAGTAAGTAAGTAAGTATAAGTAACTCTGTCCGAGTTTGCGAGTGTCTACTTTTAAATTGATCGTGGGGAGTCTATATTTGGTTTTTGCACAGCATTAACATCTACGTTTCACGCATTGCATCTGTTACTCCGCGTTCCTTGTCTATATCCTTGCTACTCCATCTTCATTCAGCTATTAACTGCCTAAGAATAGATGTTACATAATCCAGGGATTTAGAATCCCGTAAAAATACAATGATCCCAGGATTGAAAACCCTACTGTACACCTTAGACTGTCATTCTGTTATTCAGATGCCTATTACGGCATTGCTCATTTTATACCCTCACAATTGTGATAAATTAAGCCTACATTCAAATTGGGAATTTTTTTTCATTGCAGTTTATAGATTCAAGCTCATGTGTACCAAAACATAAGCACCTGTAATAAATAATAGTTACTTTATGTGACGAATTCCGTCTCATGTAAATATATGCTTATTTTATGGTATTTTTATTCAATATGCCCAGGTATATTAACCTGATCCAAACTTATTCTGCAGTTTCGTCATTCTCCAGTTAATATACCGGGTATATTAAGAGGGAAACTCCGGTATGCTGGAACCCAAACCAAGTCCTTTGCCAGACCAGGTATAAACTATTGAATTCTGAATGAAGCTAAATGCATGGAAATCAAATACAAAAAAATAGGAAGCATACATTGTCACACTTGTACATGGAAAGTATGTCGCAACTTTTCAAACGTTGACATACATGATTTCCTCTAATAATCAACCGAAAAAAATTGTTAAATCGAAATCCTAATTTATTGACTATACATATATAAAGTAGAAAACAACAAGAGAAAACAACCTAGTGAAAAGCTAGAAAGTTTCTAGAATTATCATAAATAGAAAGCGGAGTAGTGAAAATACCATGTTCAATATTTCCTTTTCAATTCGCATGTTATTACTTGATTCACTGCATACATCAGCTTGGAAGATTTTCAAAACATAATAAAGGCCCACATATTTGAAGGACTCATTGGATCTTTTGAAAGCTTCACTCGTAGAGTTCATTTTTAAAACCATGGAGTCCAATTTTGATTGAAAAATTAGTGAAATTTTGCTTTTCACATGTAAAATTTCTTCCTTTAACCGTTTTACAGGGTAAAATATTTGTTCGGCATGTAGAGTGTCCGCACCAGATTATCAAGTTATAAGGTTATATGAGGTCAGGATTCTCCAAAATTCACGCTTTGTCAAAGTCAAAGTTCCTTAACTTTCAAGTTTCTTCGAGTCCGTAGTTTAGATACTGAATGCAATCGAAATTAAATTTACAGAATTAACGATGAAGTTCCCGCTTTCGGATTTTTGAATTTCTTTATGATACCTAAAATTGCTAAACAGTTACAAAATACTCTGTACATGATTAATTAATAGCCAATAAAATAATTCTTTCAACAAAATTCAACCTACTTACATTTAATTATGCGGTATCACAATTATTTATGTGATTATCAGAGTTTCGCTCATAACTCTCATGTGATAGACATATTCATCTGTGAATTACAATCAGGTAACACTATCACTATGATTCCTTTCTCCTGATTTCAAGGAGAATCCTTAAAGCAAGAAGTTTCTAGCATTGACACATTCAACAAAAACATAAGTTCTAATAAACATAAAAATGTGATTTCATAATGACACCATGCAGTGCATTCGTCTACAAGCATTGAAATACATGTACCATACCTCATCCACGAAATATTAAACCAATTTTCCTGCATATGGTCATTTCCAGTATCAAGATCTCACTGAAATTCCTCATGTGGTCTCCGTGGCACAGTGGCTAAGTGCTTGGCCTAGCGATCTTCTGGTCTAGAGGGTGAGCACCGAAAGTGTCATTGGAAGTTGTCAGGAAGGGTATTCGTACTAAAAGATCACAACGTTCCAGGTCAAAGTCTGACTACGTCAGCACCGTCCAAGCCGGCGGTATGGAAAAGTAGTGATGTTAAACCATACAGTCATTATCACTGGGTCAGAGGAAGAAGGAGAGAAATAAGTGAATCGAACGTGACGATAATGAACTTGTTTTTGACGCAAAGTGAACTGCTGCATTGTTATGAAATTGCTAAATTTGTCGAAATGACCTACTTTTCACGACAAAATATGACTCTTGCTCTCGGTAATGTTTTTGCCACACCCCAATATGTTAGGATTCAAGGGAAGATAAATAAATAAAGGATAATTTGAAATGTGAGGCGAACAGCAAAATGAAAAAATTCAATAAATTCAAATAGTATTTATTTTATATCAATCAGATTTCAACGATCCAGCCAAAAGTCATATCAAAATCCGTCCTCAGAACAATAAAAATGGACAATTATGAGTTCTTGTGAACGATTACATGACGCATTATGAGAGTCAAACTTGATACAATTCATACAGTATCGAGCATGTCGATATTTCCGTAAGATTATCTGGTATTCTATCCATTCCATCCTATTCTGACATCGCTGATACATAAAAACACATCCTACATGATGTTAATGAAATATGGAAATTTGAACTAAGTCTTGTTATCGATTGTTTAAGCTTTCTCCAACAGTAAAAATCTCTCAGTAATTCTCCCACATGGTGTATTTCACTCTGTTCAGACAAATTAAGCAGATTTAAGTACACGCATTGCGACTTCGGATGCTTGTTTCGGAAGCCGGAAGTTCCTGCAGGCCAAATAGCTCTCGATAGTTCTGCTTCATTCTTAAGGTTGTTGATATCATGTCAAAACCAACTGAACTTCAAGACGTAAAATAGAAGAATTCAATGTGGTTATAAACATTTCATTAATTTCGAATTTCAGTGCTCTTTATGTTCCTTATAAAGACACAATGTCATTTTATCTTGATTGATATCAACAAGGACAGGAGAACACTGAATGAAAAATTGATCCAAGAACAATTATTTCATTTTTATGAGACTGCTCAATGTTATTACAAAAATACGCATTCCATAAATATTTTATTACTTTCCTGCTTAAATTACTCGACGTTGATCGCTTCAGCAATCCTGTAGCGATCCGCTTCAATTATGAATGAAGAATTAATTTCATGTTATCAAAATTGAAAGTCTTACATTATCTGAACAATGGTAATTTTGGACAAGGCAATTAAATCGTCTGTGTATTCATGTCATAAATTACTGATGTGGATGAGGACAGAGCAGACAAGTTCAATGAATTAAATTATAATTTCTTGGTGGTTATTATAATTGACATTTAGGAAAATTTGATGGATTGCATGACTGAATGTTGCTGAATGAAAGATATTCAACCTGATCAATCGATGCTGTAATACAGAGGAATGTCTGCATACAGAGGAGTTGCTCATCCTTAAAGGTAAATCTTAGCACAGAGTCAGTGGACGCTCATATCAATTAACTTTCGATGATTTTCGTGATATTGCTTCTTTCATCCGCCGAAGAATGTATAATTAGGATATTATTCATTTGGATGCAGGAGGAATGAATGAAGTTTCATAATTAAAGGAATGTTTTGACGAAGATTTCTTGAGTTTCACATTTTATTTGAAGAACTAATTGCTTTGCATCGGAAATTGACCAATTTTCAAGAATTCATTATTCTTCGATAGAAATGGCCTACGAAATTAACGGCTGAAAATTGCCTCCAATTGGACTTGACCCACAGACATTTTGGGTCCATAAGCCTTCACTCTACCAACTGAGCTATTGTAGCAGACGATAGGTTATATAGAATTTCAACTCATTCGCTTATCTAGTGAATGACTTGATCTCTCCATGGATATGAGAAAGATTTGCATCCGAACAAATTAAGTATAGATTCTAGTGCTAGACTTTAGAATGTGTTTAGGATCAGATTGCCGGAGCGTGATCAGATGAGGCATGAATAAAGTAACAGTAGATAGCCTCCATAGTGGTTGTCTTAGAAAGACATGCCTAATATTTGGCTGCAAAAAGCAGTGACGAATGATTTTAGATGACTATCGGTCGCTATAATGTCATCAAATAATTAATGATGAAGTGAAGGGAGTCAAAAGGCCCACGAAGAGAAAACGATAGAGGAGACGAGACAGGCCAATAACAGCATTGTAACCAACGAAGGATGATTTTAATGAGATCTGTAGCACATGGTCAGAAATGGAGAGGTTGGTTCAGACAGATAGCAGCAGCGTTCCCGGTAGCTAGGCATCACAAATGATGAAGAGGATTGACTATATTAATTACATGTACTTGACATAAAAACATTTTGCATTCGAAAATATGTTATTCCAAGCGATGTATTTTACATGTTTGCATTCAATTTATAATAAATACAAAATAACCTTCACATACCATAAAAATTAAAGCGAATGGAAGCGCGAATAGAAAAACAAGGATAATTGATAAGGCTACACAATGAGATATACGAGTATTTGGCTGACTATATATAGCAAATCAGAGTGTTTTCGCATTCCTCTAAGGGACCATCCATTATTGATATCAATTAGTCTGAACTTTGAGAGAATGAAGAAAATTTTCGAAACTAGATAAATTCACAGTATAGAATCATAAAAGAATACATTTATGAATATTTGAAAATTTCATCCATGGCAATGCTCACATGGAAGACGACATCATCTAATGATTATGAAAAACTCTACTGTTGTTCAACTTAATTCATATGAAGCTGCTTTCATTTATGATATAAAAATAAAACGATTAACAGAAGAATTCGTTGATCATTGCAATATGATTCAAAACAATATCAGAATGGAACAACACAGCATCGAAACATCAAATGTGGAAATTTCGATTTTCTAAAGCAGCAAAAAAATTGAGCAACCGAAATCATCAAAACAAATATCTCAAGACGAATTGATCCATTTTATTTCCTCGTGACAGCTTCGTGTGAAATGTAGCGTGAAGAAAAGTGATGATTGCATCCAATATCCAGATGTTCGATATTTCTGAACACTTAATGTCTTAATATTGACATCAACATTTCTATGAACACTTCGTTATCTATTTGTGCTGTAATGATTTATCCCGATTGATAATTAATATTGCTAAAATTAGATTTCAATTAATGTAAATGATTTAACTACAACAGATGAAATAATAGACAGGAAAAAATTCAAAGTTCAAAATCATGAAGATCCTGTAATTCTAAAAAATAATCTTTGAATTGTAGAACACTTTGATCAAATATCGGATTGGCTGGCTAATGGGGTAAAGACATTGTGTGTGTTATTGTAAAAATTCAAATGAAAATCCTCATGCCTTACGCTACCTCACATCTCAAGAATGGAAGTTATTTAAAGGCAAGAATTAATTGATTCAATGAATTAAATGAATCAAATTAAATAGATGAAATTGATTAACTGAGTTAAGAAATAGCAACTTAATTTATTAATCGATTTAATCATGATAAATTAGTGAAATAACTAATTAAAATGAACACATACCGAAAGCCTCATTTCTGTTTAAATTACCTTCAACTTGTTGGCTGATTAAAACTTTTAAGTATCTGTTGTTGAATTTTTGGTGGCTCCAGCCAAGAATTTTATCTGTAAAGATAGCGAAGCTAAGTTGACGGCAGAAAGTCAACAAAATAGGGGTCAACCAGTATTCACTTTTGTGTCATTCCACAGCTTGAGCAAGAAAAGGACGACCTCTAAGACGAACTGAGCGAGTTTCTGAGGAAACGGAAAGGGAAATATGTCATCCTCGGCGATTTGAATGGCCACGTCGGCCGAATGCCAGATGGATACGAGAGCGTTCACGGGGAAAGGACTTGGGGATAGAAATGCAGAAGCGGTGACCAAGGATAGGGTCGACCTCTCCTTGAGCTTCGACGTCGATGCTACTAACACTTTTCACCAAGGAAACACAGAAACTGGTGACTTACGAATTGAGTGAAGCGATGACGACCGTTGATTACGCTCAAACGGTGGACAAGCACCACCTCAGACATGGTGGTTGCAACGAGGCAGTATCGGAGGTATTAAAGAGAAAAAGGATGGAATACACAAAAAAGTGGACGGAAGAAAGGACCTCGGAAAACTGGATAACATGTAACGCAAGGAAGAAAGAGGTAAAGAAAGCGATTGCATATATGATGCAGGAGAAGCTCAAGCAGATGGAGAAAGACTTAGACAACAGAGCTTGTACAACAGTGTTCAGGATTGCAAAGCAAAAATCAAGAGAAAGGAAGAATGTTATCGGCAGGCCTGTACTATGCAATTCAAAATGAAGACGGAATGGTAAGGATGTAGATTGAGGAGAGACTGGAAGCATGGATGCAGAACAGAACAAAGTTGATGAATGTTGAGAACGAATGGACCAGCAATGGGCATTCGACGTCGGTTGATGGCCCTGGGAGGATATAAACATTGAAGAGGCAAAAGAGGCGTGGAAAGCGATGAAAAAAGTAAATCACGAGGTCCGAGTGAGGTGTCCTGTAAAATGATGACAAGCGAGGTATTCTTTAAAGATCGATGCTCAGTTGCTAATAGCTCATTGAGAGGTGTAGGCGTGCCAGACTCTTGGAAAAGAAGCGTAACAATTCCTTTGTACAGAAGAAAAGGAAAAGCTTTAGAGTGCTGCAACTTCCGTACCATCAAGCCATTAGAGAACGGCATGAAAATTTTCAAAATGATTCTGGAAAGGAGGTTGAGAATGATGGTTAATTTACGGAAAGATCAGTATGGTTTTGTTCCAAAGAGGCATTATTGACGTTATTATTATCTTGTGACAGCTTCAGGAATAATACTTGGCGAAGGATAAAGACTTCTATCTCGCTTTCGTGGTTCTAGAGAAAGATTTAGACATAGTGCCTAGGAAATCGATCGAACACGCATTAAAAAAAGGGTGTTGTAAAATGCTACGTTTAAGCAGTCATGAGAATGTATGAAGATACGATGTCTCCAGTGACGATGGAAGGATGCGTTTCCGGTTGGTTTCCTATAAACGTCGGTGTGCATCAGGGATCTGTTCTTTCGCCTTTATTGCTTGCTATTATCATGGACGTGGTGACAAAAGAAGTTGCGATGGATGGACAAGCTTTGTTTTGCGCGTATGACTTGGTACTGATCGGTGAGACATAAAAAGATGCAGAGGAGAGAATAAAGGAGGAAAAATGTATTTGAGAGCAGTGGCCTGAAGGTGAATGCAGAAAGCGAAGCTATTGACAAGCACTCGAAAAGCAACACCGAAGGAAGAGGACAAGGATCCGTGTGGATTTTGCGAGAATAGAGTCGGTGTGAGCTCGATCCGATGTACTTCTTGTCATGACTGGGTGCATGGACGTTGTTCAGGGAAAAGAGGTGTGTTGACAAGAGCAGTACAGGACTTCAACTGCAAGACATGTGGAGATGGAGGAAGGCAAGAACTAAAAAACTTTTGTTTGGAGGATGATGAGCTGGAATGTGTGAGCGAGTTTCCGTGCTTGGGAGATCATTTGAACAATACTGGTGGTGCCGAAAGCGCGCGAATAAGAGCAGCTTGGTTGAAGTTCAGGAGCTTGAGTGGTGTCCATTCGTAGTGCTCTGGCATACGGAGCAGAGACGTGGGCATTGAAGACCGAATCTCTCCAGAGATGAAAGGCCACAGAAGAAGGATGTTGACATTGATATGCGGTGTGACCCTGATGGATGGAGTATATAGCCAGGAGATAGCAAGCAGACTGAAAGTGAATGACCTGGATGAACATCTGAGACAAAAGAGAGGTGGCACGGACATGTCATGCGTCGAGAGGAGGACAAGGTGAATATAAGTGATGACAACCGCAATTCCAAGAAGCTCCAGGAGAGGCCGACCAGCAAGGAAGTGGATTAGTGTGATCGAAGAGGATATGAAGAGGAGAAATGTTACGAAGGAATTGGCTACAAACAGAGATGAGTGGAGAAGAAAAGCAGTGAAAGAACTGGCTAACACCCGCTAGCGGGGAACTAGTGCCAGTATAATAAACCGAATTGATTGATCTATAGGCACGTACATGGAGACATACTCGATCTCTGCTAAACAAAATGACGGCATTGCTAGTGCAGCACCAGCAATACAAAAAAAGCAAAACTCGAACAGCAAAGAAACTCGGTACCTGCATAGATGTAAGTGGAAATATATATTATCTAGTTGCCTTCATTCATAGCTTCGAATAGTAACCGCTACAAGTTCCACAATGTTATTCCACATGTTCTCATTAGTAAACTGATCTAACGTTAATTTATTTACTTCATGCAAAAGTACGCATCTAATAATCATAAACAGAATGCTTTACATGATATGAACATTTTGTGAGTAAAATACTGCCTTGCCGGTGAAGAATCCGCACAATGTCTATTTTTAAAAACCAGTTGTAGTCTAAATACTTATTTTAGAATTAGTGAATGAATTCATTATTGTATAAGATCTTGTGATTCACTTTATCCATTGCAATAAAATATTCCTACGTGAACAAAACAAGTCGTGAAAAAACAACATCTAGCCTAGCACAGAAATTGAAATAAAAGTTACAAATTTGAAACATTGCTTCTCCTTGAACGTGGATTTAAGAGCTTACTTCACTTATCAGAGAGTAAGATAGTTATTCACAACTCTTAAATCTCCTTCGGGGTATACTCCCGCGACACGCTTTGACATATTCGAACCGCTGAAAGATATCATATGACCACTTTGACTAAACTAACGGCAAATTACCTCGCATCTTTGAAATTGGACAGATCTCTATCACCGCCAAAAAAACGTTACATTGATAGACATGCGAATGAATGTACCTCTTATTTTCTCATTTAACAACACGAATACCGCTGTAATAGACAAGAGGACTGATACTTTCAAGAACTTAGTAGAACTGACATAATCACATCTCCAACCCTGTACGACAGCATGACATTTAAGAAATGATAAGAATAGAATGACTTTGATGGTCAATGATAGCAGAAATTCGTCACTTGAGAACCGACTTCATCGTTGCAAAGTATATGTTTAAGTTATTCGTTCCCGCAAGTACTGATTCACAGCGATTTGCGAAACTATAAGAAAATGAATTTTTCTTTGTTTTCAGACGTAATTGTTAGTGAACGTAGCCAAGTAGGGCACTTTTATTATTTGTCATCACGTCATTTATGTTCTTTGTTGACAATAGAGACAACGAAAATCAAGGATGGCTGTAGGGAAAAAATATTCTTACTCAGGAAAACAACCATGTAATATTTTTCTTGATCAAGCAGTCCACACCGACATGTAGTTTCGTTAGAATTGAAATAATATCTATCCTTTACTGAGAACTAGAGGTGAACTTGAAAAAAGTTCTCAGCCCAGTGTCGAAGGAGGAATATTTCTAAAACCAGATAGATACATTATTCAAATGCCCGTACATGTCGTATCAGTCCTACAACCGAAAAATTGTTCAGTGGTGTTCTAAAGACGTGGACTTCTGCAAACGGAGAGAGCATTTGGCATCTCAAAATAGATACTGCTTCCTTCTGCAGATGGGCATAGGCTGTGCTTGACTTTTTTTTAATGGACCGAGTATCAGACTTATTTGCGTCAATACCTATGATCTTCAGTAAAATAGTAAAGAAATTCTGCTTAAGATGGATCCAAAGGTAGACAATACTATTTAATCATGTTGTTTTATGTGTTGCTAGTTATTAATTTGTATCATCAAAATTAATATGCTTTTCTAAGTTCTAGCTACATGTCGGACAAGACGCAACGATATACGTAGATCATTAACACCCAACAAGAAGGCTGGATACGTTGCCAAACATTTTAAAAATCGTTTTGATTCAAAATCAGCTTTTTCCATGCATGAATAAGATTATTTCGAAATTATAATGTCAAATTGCGAATTGATCTAATTCAACTGTGCATATGTGACTACATGCGAAAAAGGCGTTAGACCGCAGCATGTTATGACGGCAAAATTTTGTCATATTCCTACACGGTCATACTGATCACCGATGCTATCAGTTAATTCCAGATGGCCAATATTACAGCTAGTTCTGTACACGCTAGGTCTGCACACATCCAGTCTACCTGTTTCACGTCATGCTATGTTGTGCTTCGACGTCTAAATTATAATTTGTTGGGCAGTAATTAATTTGGGCTGGACTTGAGCCGACAAATCGGTTCAGGCCTTCCATGAAGCGAGTTAACCAGGACGCCTACATCGATAAGTGCTCATGGGGCAACTGTGTCAAAAAGATCGAATTTTTTCACTGTTTTGATGGTTTGGCGTAAAATCAAATAAACAGATCATCGGTTTTTTGATGTGGAATGACTACGTAACATCATTTGATATAATCTGTCGGTAGACAGCGTACAAAGGCCAACGTTCCTACTTGGAAAAACTGACGAGTCACTAACTCACAGCATCTGAAATAAAATAAGACATAAGGTAGCCCTCTCCAATGCTGGTCAGAGGATGAGACCATCAAATGGAAAGCCAAAGCATCCATCTCTCTGCTTCGAATGATAAACTGCGTGATAAAACGTTTCATGAGTCGCCCTCGCAAGTGTGAATATTTGTTTATATTTATCACGATATTGCGCATTTATAATGGATCTTTTACGAATCATTGATACTTGTCTTATCCAAATTACAACCAGGTCAAAGGAAATTTGATAGATTCTACGTTGCAGTGCGAGAAAATAAGGTCTTTGCTACGGGTTTTTCAAGAAATTCAGCAAATTTTAGATTTCACGGCGCATTAACGGAATCTCTTCATTCTCTGTACCTGTGTGCGATCTTGTGTTGCAGCTTCTTGGCCACATATTCCAAAGGTAATCACCTCCTCTGTATTGCTGCCAAACACATCTCACAGGCTGTAATCGTTCCATAAGCTACATCGGAAGTGAGCGGCTGATCGATTGCAATTACAAAGCCAGCAAACGTAACTAGTAAACAATTTGAGGTCGTCATTAAAGTTTGTTAATGGCGTCATACGGGAGGACATTGTTATATCGCATTTTTCAAAAGAAAAAATAGGTTTTCTGCTCCCAATTCTATATTCGACGCAGTATATGAAATAATAAAATAAGCGTTACAAGGCACCAAATTTTCGCTACACAGTAGCTTGTTCACAGTGTATAAACAAAATCGGCAAATTACAATATGGAATGGCAAATTACATAGGCCTATTGTCACAAGGAAGTCAGTTCATGTCGTCGGTTGATGGTTGGTCGAAGTTTTCCAATTGATGACGCTTCCTCTATACGAGCTTCAACCGCTGTATGGTGCCTACTAAGAGATTTGATGTCGCAATCAAGTATGTTGTGACACTCATCTCGATGCATTGATTTAGTATGTTCAGAGAGGGCACTAGAATTTGATCGACTATCTATGCTGCGAGAATATTCATAATAGCGAATATAAAATGGACGGGCAGTCTGTCCAATGTAAAAGTTACCGCAAAATTTACAAGTAAAACAATAAACAACATATCTGCAATCACAAATACAATCATCAGGAAGAACAGCACAGACATCACAATTAGCATGCTTGTCTCTTAAAGTGGAAGAGCGAAGGGCATCTTTCATTTGTTTGCATGGTTTAGAAACTAAATTACCATCAATATTGTATTTCTTAATAAGTTTGTTGACTTTTCTGTGTGTGCTATCATTTATGAAATTAAGATTCAAAATCCTCATATTTTTGAAATTACTTTTGTGATTTTTCCTATTATTTTTTCCTTTTGTTTTCGTGATTTTTAAATCCGTTAAGTTTCAGTTCATCACTTAAGCGCTGATGGGAAGCCTCTTTTATATGATCATCTGAGCAACGCTCAGCAACGTAGTTGTATCTGTTCGTAATGTAATTATTTTTTACTTGAGCCGGCACCCAACTATCAGCCTTCAAGCTGTTACTAGAATGTATCTCTTTTCTATACCAATCATACAGTAGTCCTTTTTCATTGATCCAAAAAGAAACATCAAGGAAATTCAGTTTACCGTCAGACTGTGGAACTTCTAAAGTAAACTTTATGGAGTCATCGATGGAGTTAAAAACATCTAAAATCCTATCTCTAATCTCAAAATTTCTTTTGAATGGACCCAACAAAATATCATCAATATAGCGATGATGTATAGGTATGTTGATACTTTCAGATCTCAAGATACCTAGAGCCTTCTCTTCAAGTTGATTCAAATAAATCACAGCAAAAAGAGGCGAATAATAAGCCCCCATGGGACATCCTTGGATTTGGCGATAAATGTCACTGTCGAACTTAATAAGATAGTTATACACGGTAAATGTGAGCGTCATTAAAGTCTAGTTCAAAGCGGGGATTCAACATGCTTTTAAAGGAGTATAGCATAAATAGGGAGCCGCAATTATACAAATGTACAATTATAATTAGGCTTCGTGCACTGCGTACTCATATCGCGCACCTATGACAAGACCGGGAGAATTTGTGAGGAGAAAAGGTTTGAGAACCACTGTGTTCTGAGATCATTGAACAGCATGGACCTCATGGTTTTAGGATATTAGAACTGTCATTCAAGTGGTTGTCGGATTTTTTGTTGGAATGTTGTAATTCCTCTAATCCGGATGCCCTTCCTGCTAACTTCCAATGATGATCATGTGAGTTGACCATGCGACCAAAGGATCACAAGACCAAGCACATGACCACTGTACCACAGAGACCACCTGACTGAGCTATAGAAGATACATCGTTCAATGATGAGAAATCTTCATTATGTCACTTAGAAATCATTTTCCTAATGTCTCCGTAATTATTTAATCAAATGGAATATGAATCGATGAAAGGGGTCGACTTCTCAGGTATCTAGAGCTTTAAGCAGAGCGCAATTAATTTCACTGTTCCAAGGAGAAAAAATTCTCATTTCTCAGACCAATAATCTTAACATTACATGCCTTAAAGGCATTTCTGAGGAGATAAATGAAACTTGATGACAATCAAAAATCAAAAGCACGAAATTCTCAACCTTTGTGCAAAATTAACAGTCAACGTTTTCTAATATCCCAAGCATCTACAAAACTACGTCGAATACAATCGAAAGGAAGGCATGACATTATTTAGCAAAGAATTTCAATCAGCCAACATCACGAACGATCATACAAATGAAGCACATTGGTGGAATGCCAATTTTTAGTCGCAAGAATGAAGATTTGTTCGTGACAGAAACACAGGTTTCGATAGCCCAGTTTAAACAATGACTGCAACTTCTAACAACATGGAATGTTAATGTCAGAATAATGACTGACTTCTTAAAGAATGAGGTAGGCGAAAATCCTGCACAACCATGTGGGAGCCTTCATTGTTTTGTAAGACTAAATACAAACATTCCCACTGAATTAGTTATAATGCTGATACGTGCAGAGGATTTTTTAATGATCTGCATGATTCCGAGAACATAAAATAATAAAGAATAGCTGGAAAATGACGTTCATTGTCTACGATTTGCTCAAATATCGTGACTACCTAATCATTCACGAATCCGTCTGTAGCAATACGTATAGGCAAAGCTTCGAGAATAAATACGAATATTTCTAACGTCAGAGTTTGAAAATTGTCTTGAGATCTCTTGCTAATGGGAGAACGAAGTATTCAGCAATACAGCAGACCACAGGTGTGGCGATTGCATTGGTGACAGTCCGCTTATACACCAAGTTCTTGAAAAATTGACGGAAAAGGCGTCAAAGTTGATCGCTTATCAATATTCTACATGCCGTGTCATGCTTTCAGTTCTTTTAAATTTCATTAACCAGATGGTCAAATGCCATTACTCTTCCCTTTTATATGTATCACTTTAGTCATTCTTGTCATGTCTGGAAAACTACGAATCTATATAAAGCGCCCGCCTTCATATTCATTTCATAATAAAGCCACAACTACATGGTAAACGAATATTGTAAATGAGCATCCATTGGGCCTACTAGTATCACCAAAAAGATCGAGGGGATGAATCGAAGTATCACTTGTAAAATACGCTAAAATTGTGGAGCATATTTAGAATGGAAAGAAAGCATAATATTGCTTCACCTCCTACATAAGATCGTGTGCACAAGTAACTTCCTCATCAGTAGGAATAAGATACACATGATCACTGGAGAACCAGGTTAACACTGCATAGTCCGGCCGCCTACACGCGTTGCAGGGAATGAGGTCGAAAATGAGACTCTGCACAGTGTTATATATGCCTAGTAGCAACTACAGATTTGCTCGTCTGCCGAGTTCTACCCTATTCCTCCTTTTGTCAGGCAGTATCAACGAAAACACTTTCTCTTGTACAGTTTCTCTTATTTAGTGAGAGGAACCAAGTGACAGTCTTACAGCCACATATTTTGTCATGGAATGTCTTCGGTCAAGCAATTTAGTGTTCATGTCCCATTGCTTAAGACCAAACACATTTGGATTTAGCAGGCGTCTTAAATAATATCAGCAAGCACGTGTGTTTAACCACATTCACGCATGCATAAACGATCAGAAGCATAATAATAACAAATGCATTGATACACCGATTAATGTCATTTTACCGAAAACCTTAGTCTGCTTCCCATTGAATCTACATTGAATCTGCTTCCTGTCCGTCACGAAGAAGAACAAGCAAAATTTGACAGAAGCGCAGATTAGCAGTAGTCATTGGGTGTACCAGAGAAAGAAACCAGTCGAAACTTTCAGTTCGGCCTGGTCCGACGCTGATTTTAGACCGGTTTCATGCCGATTGAATGCTTCAATCCGAGTTTTGATCACTTTCATTTAAAGTTCTGTGCTGATGTCAGATGTCAGGGCAGTCATGATGTGAAATAAGATCCTAATTTTGAGAATTGTAAAATACATACTACAGCTTGTCTATCAGATTTAAATTAGTCGATAGAGCAAAGCTCTGAATCAATAGTGTACATCACCTGTAAATCTCGCACATAATTTCGATGAGAATTGCCGAAGACGCTAAACACATTAAGTCGCGTATATGCATGATAAGTTAATGCAAAATAGTATCGGCCTATATACAACAAGTTTGATCGCATTATTATTAATAATATTTTGCCAAACAACACATGCAATACGTGTATGTGAACCTCCGCAAAATGACAGATATCATTTTTTAAGAAATTATCCAAAGCAAGAAATTGTCACAAATCAAACTCAGTTTTATGGTAAGAGAAGTTCACACCTACGAAGTTGTGTACTAAAAATAATAATAAGTTAATTGATACGGTAGTCAAACCCTCGAGAAAGACTCCGTGAGTGCCGAAATCTTGGGCTTTGCCCTACTTTACTTTGTCTTATCTTTATGCATTGATGGAGAATAAATTTGGGAGAAATTGACAGCATGTTCTGGGGGTCACATTGACTACCAGCATAACTCATGGATATCGAACTTTCTCGGTTATTGAGCTTAGTATGTGTTCGCTTTTATGAAGTCGCTGTTGAGATTGACATTACATCAATTATGACTGACAGGTCATAATTGTGTAAACTCAGTAAAACAATTAACAAAAACAAAACTCAACTGACAAAACTCAAAACTGTCTGTATGATGACAACACTCTCTTCAAAGTCTATGCACAAGATCAGGAGAAGTCGGTCTCAGATAGCCTAAAAATCAAGGCCGGTCATCGGTTCCTATCACTTGGTTGTGTGAGACTGGTGGCCACACGTTATAGTACTATATCAGCAGCACATGCTCATCATTCCCTAACCTGTAAACGTGATATTCTAATAAACGAAATATTTTTTTCTCGTCTGTCGCCTTCAGAACTGCTTTATCAAACTTATTACTAATTAACAAATCATATGATTAACAACATTGTCATGAGGTTTCAGTCAATAACTGCGCTAAAAATCCTTTTATGATACATTTTCTGTAATGGATATCTTTTATTTTCCCTTCTCAATGAAGACACTTTCCTTAACACATCTGGGACTATTCATTCTACCTCTGAAACATACACTTTTCCAACTCACAATGACGCTGTCTGAGCAATATCTTCGGAGAAGAAGAGCCGCCATATTCACATTATTGAAATAATAACTTCATCACTTACTCCAATTCCGGGGAACTAAATCGGGCCAAAATCTATTCTCCTCTCTACTTTGTCTGAGAATATCATTTTTGAGCAACCTGTTCACACGCTAAAGAAGACCTACTAAAATTTCCTTCTCCTATCATAGCGTAACATCGGCGAATCACGCACAAAGGCATGCATCAATACTTTCAAGCATGGTCAGTTTGAGGCCATCGATCCTTTAGTTGCTTCACGCACGAAGCGTCGTGTTTAATTGATTGGAAAATGACTCAGATTCGTGCACGAAAGCGAACTCAGGTGAGGAAAACTAGAGTCGACCTCCCCTTCGTCGGTAACAGTTAATCGCTTTTGACAACAACTAAACGAAAAGAATTCTTTTTTGCACTCTTTTCCTGCATTGATGTTAGCGGAATAATTTCAGTCACTTCAAAAGAAATAAAGCCATGAGGATCCGAAAACAAATACTTCCTAAGTTCAAAGTAACTGAACTAAGAATGATGCTTGAAGATCAATTGATACGCATACATGATCTTCGAATACTTCTTGTACCACTCCCAAGCGTAACATTGAAAATGAAAATTATTTTCAAAACTATCGCTTCCTTACTACACGTTTTCCATGTATGAAGGATGTGTGCAATTCGATATTAAAAAATATGTTTAAAAATGCGAAAGCATTCAGTCTTTATAAAGAGTGATATACTTTCCTTCAGACAATCTGGGTAAGGTCAATCATAAGCGATGTAACAATCCACGTCATTCATGAGTTCGTGACATCTTTTGAGAGCATAGTTCAAGCTACTGTGTTCGCTTTGTATTATATGTTCGCTGTGTGTCCGAGAGACCCGGGTTCAAATCTGGTTAAAGTCAAATCTAAGACTTGATGACAGGTGTAGTCCTGAAGGATGTTGAAGACTGATAGAAGATATTAAACAGACATCACCAACGGATTAACTACTGTATCTACCATTGTATCCAGTAGTCGTCAATTCAATAACTATTCCGCTGTCCTGCGCTCGGAGATGTGCGGGAAAAACCTTCACCGTAGAGGGGTACTTATAATAGTACGTATATTGTATTCAAGCTAGAAAAGCTCACTTTCCAACATTGAAAAAAAAATATTCTACATTTACGCCGTGCCTGGTCAGTGAGAGATATACAGGAAATAAACTTCTCTGACATTTAAATTTAGTTTTTCGACATTTATATACAAGTTATGTTCATATTGCTCATCACTTCGATGATAGAATGAATTGCATGGGATTAAAAGTGGCAATATTGAATTTATAAGTGTGGAGATTTCGATGAACGATAGAAGATTTGTCAATAGACAGCCACGAAGTCAAATTTTAACAAATGCCAATTTTGCCGATTCATTCTTTTTCCGTTACTCAGAGTTAATGAGAGCTCAACATTACATGCAGTTGTACATCAACCTAAACTGTTTGAACTTACATGTAGTGAACACGAGATAAGAAAAGTCATCATTGCTTTTCCGTTTAAAACCATTGAATCTTTGAACACAAAATTAACATTCCTCGGTGCTAGCAAAAAGCAGTAATACTAGTATCAAAGTGTAAACCATCTACTATTACAACTTCAAGTATCTTGATGGTTTTTTACTGCTAATGAAAGGTGAGCTTTCAGAGCAACTGAAACAATATATTTACGATCATCAAGATAAAAAGATGCGTTTGAATTGTATAGATGATTACTTATTGTTACTTAAAGTAGCTACAAGTAGCAGTACAGCGCTTTTCCACACCCAAACACATGCAACACACAAATACAATAGACTGCCGCAAATACAAAATTCACAGACAAAACAATGAACTGACAAGCACTTTATTATTACTATTGCTCGAAGTTAGCTGTATATCTGTCACACAATATATTAGTTCATAAGTTAAGCCTTAGTATCTCATCTGATCTCATCAGCTACAAGGTTCGAATAGGTCTGCGTTATCAAATAATTGTAAATTTTTAAAACTTCACAATTTTAAACTAGCTTTTAAGAGACATAAAAATTCAATATATTTTCGAAGATTGTTTCATGTACTTCATGTTTAGAAGAAACAGAATGACATATTTTTGCAAGTAGGTATAACACTCGTATATCAGTTCGTTCAAATTGAGTACAACTTTGATCAAAAATCTTAGTGAGATATCGCCCCTCAAGCAATGTGTTATCGAGAAATATATTTGCAGTAGTAAACTGAATTGTTTACTGAGCATAAATGCAAGGCAAGTGCAGGATTGTGTCCAATGGGTGATGTATTGGGCAACTGAAAGCAAGAGCTTCGAAGGTCGGCCAAACGAGACTTGAAGGGGGCGTCATCGTACGAGAGGAAAATGCAAAATACTGAGTGAAATGAAGAATGACCTTCAACAGATTATCATCATCTACCCAACAACGATTGGAAGATGATACTAAGGTGTAAAGTAAAAGCACTAAGGAACAAAGATTACAAGGTTATCCTTGATGATGATAGAATGATGATAAATCGCTTCTAGACAATTAATTCATTTCTTCAAATAATAAAACGTCGAACCTTGTAGGGGTGAATCCATCTCATTTTTCAATCAATTCATCGATGGTATGATGAACCACCTGTACCAGAAGTCTTCATCCATAGTTCATACCAAAAAGATATTTTTAAAACAATTTGAAAGATTTAAAAATATAAGAAATTCGTCGCAGTTTGTTTTGACATTTCTTGCAGTGTAGGTGGAAATGCTCTAGAAAAAATGAATTATCAAAAAACAATTAACTAAATGAATTCTGCAACAACAAAGATTAATCCGTTCAGGCCATTAATTGAATATTCAAATGATGCCATTCTACATTTTCACCACAGAATCAAATATGCTGATCAAACAGCTGCAAAATCCAGTGTCAGAAAATTTCCCAGAAGACCTATAAAATTCATGAACACAGTGGGATGCACATAGCTTTTGATTAGATCTAAGTATAATTTAAGCCATGTTATCATCACTGGCGAGCAGTGTAATATTTTAGGCAGCTAATTTTCTTGAAAATAATTTCTACTTCACAAAACTGTGTAGGATGGATTTCTTTGTTTCTGGAAGAAAATTTTAACATCTGAAACATTTCAATCATCCATGTAAATACACTCGACATCACTATAGTCAGCCCTTAATGACCACTTTTGTGTGTTAATGTGGCACGAAAATTACCTAGCATGTAGGCCTAGTGTGATTCAGGCAGATTACTAGATTCTCATATTGAAAAATGCGATTTCGCCTTAAGTTGCCAAACATCGAAAAATGTACAGGCTTGCTTAATATGTCTGTTAGAATTTAGCGAACAGTCCTTTCCTCTAATGCTGGCACAATCAATGATAAATAGTAAACATGTGGTACACACGATAGAATTTAGTTCATAAATCCAGTTAGAACTATGAATAGACGGTGTCTCAATCTACTTCATGAGAATAGCCGATTTACAGCAATTATCAGGCCGCTTGGCTTGGCGATCTGTGATCGCCGTGGCACACTGGCCGGGTGCCTGGTCTGGCGATCTTCTGCTTCAGTAGTCTAGCCCTGAAAACGTCATTTGAAATCGGCAGGAAGGGGATCCGAACTAGAAGGTCCGCAACGCTCCAGAAAAGTCTAACTATGTCAGCACCGTCCAAGGCTCAAATATGGGGTAGTAGTGACGTTGAAGCTTCAGACTAAACCCTTGCTGAAACAGCATAAACTTGTTAACGTACTAAACTGTGTATTAAACACATTTGACTGAATCAATCGAATAAGGATCACAACGTCATCTAAAGACGAACAAATCACAACTGCCTGTACGTGTATTTATTTGAATGGAGAATGGCTTTATAATCAGAGGTATTTTCATGCGAAATTTCTGTATATACTCAGGTAAGACCATTATAAGCAACTCGATGTCATTGCCTGGATTTATTCACTTAGTTCCTCGTTCAATTTGATAAATTCATCGTCAACAGATAGGGCAGATTAAACAAATTTGACAAGTTCAAATTTGAGAAATATGTACTTGGTGCAACCTGAAGGATCAACCGAATAATGGAGACAGGGGTTGCTCTGCAACAATATAATCGCTTTTTTAATATTTTTAGCTTCCGCTTGATCGCCTCTGTAGCAGCACTTTGAGTTCCCCTGACGATTAAGTAATCGTGGGTCTTCCATTATGTCTCTCTCTCTAAAGTCTTCAGCGCGAAGATCTAATCTCCTTTACTGCGATATGTTTTTGTATCATATAAATACGTGATAACTTACTTTGATGCCAGTAGCGCCGACCACAGCCTCAATATGATTTTTCACCTGGACTGCTAATTCCCGAGTAGGGGTCAAAATCACAGCATATAAACTGCTTCTATGATCAGCTTTCGATTTCTCAGGCTTCTTCTGTTCTTCCTTTTTTGTAGGAACTGAGATTTCTTCGACAACCAAACTCAAATCGGGTTGAATATCTTCATCCTGAAAATCAGAATGTCATTTTGAGTCAGCATCGATCACTGAATATTTCGAACAGCATAACTGTTTAAAGCAGAATAGCTTGCATGAAATTTCTATATGCATGAAACTTAATTCGCTTGACCTGATCACATTACTTCTTCACCATACCCGTTCGATTTGAAGAAAATTGACAAGTTTGGTAAATCACAAATAATCTTGAACAAACTGAATTTCCAATTCAACCACTCCATGTCGGAAAAAATATTGTAGCCAGATAAGATAGAATTCAATTTAAATCCACTGAAACTTACTTTTTAATGTCTTGCACTCCCTATCTCTCTCTAGGTGAACGCAACGTAAACACGGCTTTAAACCCTATCACGGGGACATAACGCGGACGTCCGTGGTCCTGGATAGTAGAGAGTAGAGGGTGCCGTTGCACTGTTTAGTCTTAAGAAGTAAAGTTCAGCAGTAGAATACCACAGTGGTTTTGTATAGTAAGTAAATCCTAGTGCGCAGGTCTATATAAAAAATGTACAGCACAGATTGCTGCAAAGTGTGCCCAAGAGACCAATATTTATTCATTCATAATTCGACCATTAGGTAAGTTTCGAATGAAAATGAATATCGATTTCGATTTCACCTGTGGAAGCCCTTTTGGGAAAATGCCATATTCCTACAGAAGATCCAGTTTTCGAGCTTTTTAAAAATGTCACTAATCACATCCTATCCTGTGGGTATTGCATGAACAATAATTATGCATGCACCTTGCCTGCTTCTCTACATTTATGAAATTCACCAGCCTGATACGAAAACCTGAGGACGATCACCGGGGGTGGGGCCCGTTGCGGACATCTCGATTTTTGCGGGCAGTGGGCATTCACCTGCGGCCACGGGCATGCACAATAATGGCTTAATCTGCGAATTCAAACCCGGTCAGTGGATATGCAGGTAGGGATTCATGGCGACATACATGACATAGGCATAATGTAGGCCAAGCCTATTACATAATTGAATCTAGTCACTATCGAATTTCGTCACATCGTATACTTTAGTCACAATTCCTGAAGGCTAGAACCAGGTCTATGTTGGTATTCTACATATACGCTTTATTATCCTATATAGTATGTATCTTCCTCGTAGGCAAATTCACACAATGGCAAAGTTTTGAGGCTAAATAACATTAACAGATTAGATTAGACTAAAACAATTCGGTAGGATCACGCCCAAGCGACTAATTTCTAACGGCACCAATGCGTTAATCTAAAAATAAATACAGGATCAGCACATCATGTGTCGATTTCATTATTTTGCGATGTCAGACGTGAGATCATCCTGCATTGCCAGCTTCAACGTTTCTCGGAAAACACCAATGTTAGCTAGAAACTTGACATATAAAGCTCAGGAGCAATAACTGAACTGCGGGCAATGCGGACAACGGTGCGGGCACGGGTCCATTGCATCGGTTAACTTTCTCTAACTGCTCATTGGAAATTCAACGTCTTTCAAACATGCCTTGAGTATTTTTTTTCTAACTTGTTTGGGCGCATGAATCGTGCAAAGGTTCGATCAATTTGAAACATTTTCAATACAACAAATAAGGAAAACTACAAAACGACATTCATACGAAACATTTTGGTAACCGTACAAACAGTTCGGGAAGTAATATGCACTTGCATGCACAACGGTTCCATTGCTGAGCATTTTTCAACCCTTAAACATTGCCACAGCTCAGTCAACATGAACAGACAAACAACATCTGATCCCTATCGACAGTCATACAGACTTGCGAAGATGCAGGCCGACAGCCTCAACCCTGGTTAGTTCCAACACTGACATACTAAACGCTTCTTGCAATTCGTTCCATAATAAGAGCAACAACAACACTGACATTAGCACTTGAACTGTTGCAGACTGAAGAATCCTTATGCACGGTGAAATAATGATCATGGAATAAAATTTTCCCCCAGTACGTGAGACAACAGTTCGATAGTAATGTATGATTAGGTCGGCAACGTTGGAGAAGCCATTAAAGAGGCATTTTGTTACAGAACTTTTTAGAGATTTTGGTGGGTGTATCCTTTCTAGCTGTAAAGAACCAATTCCACGATCATGCACAGTACACATTCTATCTAATGGTACATGCAAGTAGTTCACAAACAGTCTAGCAATAGGTCACGAAATGTTCTGCGATGAAGATTTCAAAAAATTATCTATTTAAGGTGCATTTTCGACAAGTTCATCTAACCGATGGAAATTTTCTCAAGAAAATGTATCAGTTCTGTTTGCCAATGCCCTATTGTACCTTGTATCTTCATTTAGGCGCTATGCTTAGCAATGATTTGCGTTGGAATTTGTAGACGCATTCATCAAAACAAGCAAGAGGTTGCAATAAGGACAATCTACGCAGATTTGATGTCTTACTCCTTCTAAAACAATAAATGTGCTAATCATTCTATATTCACTTTGGCAAATTTTAGGTGGTGTAGGTAATTTTCTTGCATTTGATTATGTTGCCAAGAAAACTTTTATTCGAAAAACATTTGGTTGAAATATAATTGGTCAAAATAACATAATTTGGAATAAAAAAATTTAAACAAATTCGTCGTGTCTTAGCAATTTGAACACTAAATACTTTAGCAGCAGCAAGCACTGCGTTTCTCCAAATCAACACAATATTATCAGATTGAGGAATTAAAGTATTTCGCGACTATTGAATTGTGTGCATGCCAGTTGAATGCCAAACCAACCAATAATATTTGCATTTGAAATTCCACTTCACATGGGCAAAAGCTGACATCTTAAAACATCTAAAAACAGCAAAGCTTTTAAATTATTCAAAAGCTTGGCAAGAGCTTCGTGTCCATCTCACTAGTTTTTGATTCATGCTGTTTTTTCAAACCATTGCCGACTCTATGACTTTCAATTTACATGAATTGAGTGTAAGCATACTCTTTAACTTGTTTCCCAGCGAAAGAGCCAATTCAACAATGCATAAATCAAACCAGAGTGTGATGCGACACTTACTCTCTGAGATCTAACTCCCAAGTATGCAAATAGTTTTACACGAGCGGTTAAACAATGAAGATCAGAAAAGCCAACATCGTGTTTAAGTAGATATCAAAACGAATATCATGAATTTCATCATTTTGCTGTAAGTAATGTAGACAAACCTCACAAACGCGTCAACATTTTCACGGGATGAAATTGAACTTCTATTAAGTGTAGTTATGTTTAACTTCTGAAATTCATTACAATGACACATCTAGCTACTTGCAATATTATTTTAGTAGACACCAAAGGCTGAAAATCTAAACAACCATTTTTCAATGAATGAGTCAAAACTCAACATGCATTTCTGATTTCGTTATTCCTCTTTTCTGTGATTGTAGTGAGTTGCTGTTAGTCAACCTTTTGACTGTGTAATATAGTTCTTCAGAAGCTAATATAAAAGAAAGTTCATATCATGCACTTCAACATCAAATTTCAGCCTCCTCGACATTATGCCATGGTAACGATCGCTGAAGTGTTTACCGATACTTCATCAAGTGAATCAGAATTGTAGTTCTCATTCAGAGTCTAAGGATTGTGTCGCCCAGCGAAGTTAATTCATCCTTTCAAATATCAACCACTGTGTAGCTGTATTCAAGCCGAGTAAGATAGTGCAGACGAATCCTAACTTCGGTATGACAATCCTCAGATATTTGGGCGGACAGTGTTTGATTATTCTCTATAGCTCAGCGCCAAGTTCTCAGCAAGCGAGGGACAAACCTGACTTCGGCAGGATGAAATAAATTCTTCAACGTTGACAAGAACAGCAATTAGACTCGATATCTATGATAACTTGTAACTGATATAGACAAGAACATTCACTCTAGCCCATTTTAGGCATTCAATACAACCGCACTGTCGTAATGATCAACTTAGAGAAAGAATTTAACAATGATACAGCTTCTTCCGATTTAATTTATGTCAATATAATATATACCGGTATATCTAATTGCATTCATGGTAATAAAACACATGGGAAAGCTTCTTTACAACGAACAGTTGTTGATGGGTTTGTGATGATTAAGAAAGATGTTCAATCGATATTGTAGACACGAATTAAGTCCAAATGGACGGTGACACCTTATTTTCCCGAAGGCATTTCATCTTACCAGGATTCGAACACAAGTCAGCTGGAAAGCTAAACAAGTGTTCTATCCACGTGGCCATGCAGACAGTGCAAAAGAAGCATGTGTTGATGATGTATGCGTCATACCATTGCTCTTGACAGAAGACATTAGAATGCATCACGCAATTCGATAGCACATTTTAGTACCCAAAGCAGGAAGATACTCAGCAGGAAGAAAATCAGAATTGGCAGAATATTTTGAATTACGAAATTGCAAGGAATGTACCAGGAATATTCAATAAACATTCATACCTTCCACGAATAAAGTAGATCTTCCTCGTCCGGGGGTTGATCAAAGTCATCATTTTCTTCCGTTTCTGATTCCTCCTCCATGGAACTGTCCCCTTCAGACTCAGACATCTGTTGCTCGCGTTCTTTTTCATACGCTTTGATCTCAAGAATTCTTTGGATTAGTGGAATGGCAAATGCCAGTGTCTTTCCACTGCCCTGTAAAAAACAGATAACTGAAGTCAGTGGCACAAACTGTCAGCACAAACTCATTCACTTACAGCATGGGACAAATTATTACACTGTCATGTTTTTCCCTTTCGAATTTCAAATCGCATCAACATCTGGCGCAGTGCGAATATTCTGCTTCGCTAATAATAATATCTAGGTATAGTGCATTGTTATTGAGATGTGGAAAATTTTTTTCTCAAAATTAAATAATATCTATCTTGAAACACAAAAAAGGTGTCTGTAGGATTTATGATATGCAAATACAGCACAAGTCATTACTAATCTCATGGGACAACATAACGGAATCATCGAATGCTGCGCCAGCTTTCTAAGGAAATAAGACCATGCACAAGATGAGTTATCATCCTTCAGAACATTTTCTTGGCATAATTTCATCTGATTTAATCCAAGATTTAATTCAGATTTAAGTCCAAAACTCACAAAATGATAGGCCCAATCGGTTTAACTAACTTTTTAGCGAATCACTTCCATAACTCGTCATGTTATGCGACCTGCAGCGGGCGAAGATATTTCTAGGAATTTTGTAACACGTAATAAAATTTGAATACGTTTTGTAATAAGCTCCTGCCTTGTGTAGACAGTAATACCACTGAATCGTGCCTTGACTAATCCCAAACGTGTGAGTTCCCTGGCCGGGAGACAAAACTTTCAGAGCTCAGTCAATCGTTGATGAGGTTTGCCTTGTGATAAGGTACATGACATACATAAACATGCAGTTATCGATGGTTCCAAACCAATCTCAAAGATAAGGGATCTTAATGCTTGCATAACCGTGCCATGTTGAGTCCTAGTCGTCACACCGTCCACTGTGTAGAGCCTCCTAGGACTTCGATGACTTATCCTCTAAACCATTTATTTGGTTGTGGATGTTTGTCATAATGACTGGGGATAATGCAGAAAGATTTCCCTAAACTTGGAGACATCCACTTGATGTTTTACTGTAGCCATTTGACACTCATCAGTGCTTTCATCACAGAAAACTACTATTCCAGAATTCCTTTGGTTTTCCAGAGTAGGCCTGCAGCTTATCAAACTGGAGTCTTCTCCTTTTCATTTGAGGAGTCAAACACGGTAATCTCTGAGTCTTATAAATGTACAGTCTATATCACTACACTTTCTGCTCGCAGCTGGTGTGGAAATTTGAACACCACAATCCCTAAAAGTGCGAATTTCTTTAAATATGGAGAATAATTCACCTGCCTTTTATCTTGGATGTCTTCTGCTTTCGTAACCGCAATTGTCCATCCGTTGACAAAAGGGCTGTTGTCGCTTGTGGATTTTTTAGCCTCAATAACATTAGTTTGACTAGCATCAGATGACGACGCATTTTCAGGAAGATCATCCATTTTCGCAAGTTTCCACAGGAAAGTCTTCAGGTTTGTTCACAATCAAGAAAAATGATTGAGATTTTGTTGGATATACTTTTATTTACTAATGGAACTCCCTGATTTCTTTAAGAGTTTGATAATTCCAGTCTACCCAATGAAATAAGACCGAGCTGAAACAACTCAGGTAAATATATGAATGGAGTTCATTAGTATTTATATGTGTGAAAGGCTAATACCACCAGGTAGTTTCAGAGCATCTGTAGCCGAAAAAACATCGAAATGAAACAAATTTTTGATATTTCAAGATGTTTTGTTCCTTGTTTGTTTACTTGAAAAAATAAACAAGAAAATGTCATAAATAATAATATGAAGCGCATTCTTGAAAAAAAAAACCCGATTCTTCTAAATTTTCATGGGTGAGTGTAATAATTTGTCCCATACTGTATTCATTTTACAATGCAAACTGAATATTTTTCAATATCTAAATGATGCATTTTTTATCTAAATCTTTATCTTCGATGACATAAACAAGAAAACTACCAAATGACTGATGAATTTATGGTCGTCGATCTCTAATGAAGATAAATCAGTTAAAATCAGACCTCAGAGGGAAAAGAGATCCTAGGAGTCCGCACCTTTGTTGACAGGTCGATCTTAAATGTCGACCAATTTTTTTTCTTGGAAAATTATTGAATCTCTCGTCATCAATTGCGGAAATAATCCAACATTCTATAATAATAAAAGTATTTTCATAGCCTGTGCTACAAATATGTTGGAGTGTCGAATAATTGATAGATATTATTAATATTGACATTCTAGCAGCACTGCATCTAAAAGATCAACTTTTAATCTGAATGTCAGACATCGAAAAGAAGACTAACAAGATGCTTGAGACTGTAATTTACAAGTGGACGCCCGTGTTAAAAGGCTAATTCTCCCTCCTCCACACTTGATAGAAAGTGATACTGAGGTGACCTCTCACAGTGACAAACATCACCAAGTTATAAAACAAAATGCAATTTTCTACGACCGTCACTCACTCCCGTTTTACGTCTGTAGAGCTCACCGAAGGGGTGTAATTTTATATTCCAATATTTCGGCTTGGCCTTTATCAAGATAAGAAGAGGAAATTCTACTGAAGGTCACTATAAAATTAAAACTACATCTTTTCAGACATTTCCAGATGGATTTCAGATTTTTCCAATTGAATTTCAGATATCTTCAAAGTTGACCTTCTGATAGAAATCTGAAATTCAATTGGAGAAATCTGAAATCCATCTGGAAATGTCTGAAATTCATTTGGAAAGATCTGAATTCGATTTGGACATATCTGAAAAGACATGGAAAAGGTGTAGTGTAACTTTTTATAAAACATAACTCAGAACTTTTGAAGAACATGGAAAAAATATTATACCGAGTGGCCCAGAGATAGCCGAACCCGAATGATCACAGAAGAAGATTATAATGAAACTGGATAATTGTATTACAAGTAGCTGCAACAAATATTTAAAAATGCAAACTGCTATGTGCAACAAAGTTATGACTCCCTTTAAAAATGAGTCAAAACTTCTGAAGTCTGCGGATTTCACAACCATTCCAAGGGGCGGCGGCGGTCTATCCATCATCTACTCGGAAGATGATGAAGACAGCATTGACAGTGAGAAGCCGTAAGCTTTTGATAGGTTTATTAGCAGCAAACATGTTTCAGTAGGCAAGCTACCATCATCACTAATACTTTTCACTAATATTCCAGTCAATGACACTATCGACCATATAATTAGCTTAGTCAATTTTGATAGATTTCCTATTAATGATAATACTTTGCGTACTCTTGCAACTCGCTTGCACTAATGTGACGTTCCTGTTCAACAGTAGAAACTACCTTCAAAAAGAAGGGATGAGTATGGGATCCTCCCTTGCACCTCTTATGGCTGAATTCTCTTTAAATATTATAGAAAGTAAAATGCAAATGCCGGACTTTTACATTAGGTACTTCGACGATATTTTAGCAGTCTTTCGGTCTCGAACCGAAGCCCTCACTTTTTTAGACCAGCTCAATGCTGATAATTCATCTCTTCAATTTACGATAGAAGAACCCATAAATGACTCTATCAATTTTCTAGATATGAATATTTTCATAAAAAATGGCAAATTTGAAACCAATTGGATAACAAAAGAAACCAATACTTTATTGTATACTCATAGCAACTCCTACAGTCCTGACTCTTATAAGAACAACGCGATTAAAGCCTTGTACAATAGATCTCAAAAACTAAGCAGTCTCCCTGCCGACCGCGATTATAACAAAAACGAAGTTAGGAATATTTTTAGTCAAAACGGATATCATCCGGATAGAATAAATAAAGTCTTAGAGCGTTGTGATAATCCTAAGACTAAAATAGAATCTAGCGAAAAAACTGAAATATTTTGGAAGCTCCCCTATGTTTCAACTCTTCTTTCTCGAATAAAACGTAATATTCGCCACATAAATAGTGCTTTAGAAAATAGTATTTTAAGAATTGCCTTGAACACATACAAAACACAAAACATGATAAGCAATAAAGATAATATTCCTTTCAATGAGTTATCTTCCGTAGTGTATAAGTATACTTGTGAGCATTGCAGTCAATGCTACGTCGGTGAAACCCGTCGCCATATTTTCACTAGGATAAACGAACACGTGAAAGGTCGACCAGCATCCGAAATATCTCTTCATGTTCACATCCCAAATAAAGATAATTTTAAAATTCTCATTCGCACTCCATACACGAAAATTGCTGAATCATTGTACATAAAGTCATTCCTTCATTCACAGTACCTAATGAATAACCGCAGCCAATCACAGCCGCTTTTCCTATATTGATTTTTCTTGTCTCATTCGCACTGTATATATTGCATCCTTGTTTATTGACCGTTGTCACTGATGATGGTAGCTTGCCTACAGAAACATGTTTGCTGCTAATAAACCTATCAAATGATGAAGACACTTTCGGACGGAGATGCAATAATGAGAAGGGGCTCCATCATATTGAAAGCATAAATCAATGCTATTATGTTCACGCTGAGACAACAAATACGGAAACTTTTCACTTAGCATTTTTTAGGTATCATTTGACTGTCACTGCCTTGTCGAACAAAAATGGACCGTTTGATCCAGAGCTATAAATGACACCCCAAGCGGTTACACCGGGGAAATTGAGTTCTTACGGCAATATATCGTGGATTAGATTCAGATCTGTTTATTTATATATCGATCTTTATATATAGATCGATTTATTCGTCCGTTTAGTTTGAAATACTCTTCATTCGACCACGCTCTAAAATATCAGGAATAAGTCACATAAATCTCATAAAATATCCGACAACTTTTAACAGCATGAACACATTCTTCCAGTGTGAAAGAGCGTAGTATGCACACCATGTCTTTTACATGAAATAATTCTTTCTTTTGAATTCTTTCATGAAATTCTTTTGAGACAAATGGCTTGATACATACAGGAGGTCGACCAAATGCATTGCTAATAGAAATCAGGGGTGCATAAACATCTGACCATGTGCACTGATACAAGTGATTTTAAACGCTCAATTGAAGATAATGCTGTTAGATCTCTATGCATCCTTGATGGAATTCATGATGTTTTCTGGGGTCCGTATTAACAATGCCTTACTTCTAGATTGTGGAGTTCCATGGTTTACAGAACATTCAATGTTGATCACTCAATCGGTTAATAAATACTACGTCACGCAAGTGAAGTCTCTTCACAAATCCTTTAAATTCATATTACATGTAATTGGTTTCGCATTTCATTAAGCGGAAATGAAAGCAATAGACTTCGTCCAAACCATCCATTCACTTTTCACAATAATTAAAGTACATTTTCACCTAAGAAAACTCGAAACCTTTCAACTTCAATTAGGATTCGGTTGCTTCTAGAGCTACAGATTGAACGTGTCGATGGATAATTGACCACATGATGTAAGTGTGTGATTTGAGGATTTCTGTGTTATTAGATGTTTATAAACTTCAGATTTGTAACATTGACAGATGACAAAATGACTGCGACTTATTTCTCAGCATTTAAAAATTTGTTTCATTCATGGAGAAAAGGAACAAAGAATAGTAAGATCAATCAATGAAAATCTTGATTAAACAGCAATCAGCACAAATGAAATTCAATAAAGAAATCACAGCGCTAAGCAATCATTGTCAAAATTCAAAAGAAGGAAATGACCTAGGATGCAGTGAACCTCTTCCAAGAAATCTCTATTGTCTTTCAAAGAATCGTAAACCAGCACCAATGCGAGGGAGACCAATAGCTGCCGCAATGGACACTATCAACAGCATTAGATAAATATATACAGGGTGTCCATAAAGTTTGTACCTGGTTTTAACCCGCTGTCATTTTGAAACTAAATGTTCAAATTCAAATTTGATCCATCACATACGATGATGAGATCCCTAAGTTTTGCTTGCAGCAATATTCAAGGTCAAATATCTTTAACTATCTTAGATTATCTCGAAAAAACATTTTTAAGAACACCTGAAGTTAAAAGTTTCTGCAATTGACAATTATTTTCAAACAAAAACTGTGCACCTTTGTGAAGCCATTCGTTGGTGCCAGTTATTTACATTTCCAATATAAAGAACTGATAGAGTACTTTCTTATGAAAAAAAGTAATGCTCAAAACATTACCAACGATTAACAATATTTGTTCTTAAAACGGTGAAGTTCAATGAGTGTTTAAAAGTTTAGACATGTGGTTTCAAGAGTGATATAGCCGAAACTTCTTTTCCTATGTGTATATATATTCCAGCACATGCGGCATCAATAATTTCTTTTTAAGACTTCTTTAACAAAGTATCCGAAATTATGCTAACTAGGTATTTAGATGTAATCAACCTTCTTTGAATGGTTCTACGCCTATTGAGGACTCAGTACGTCAAATGTGTTGCTTCTGTCGTCTCCAAATCTTTTGAAATCTATACAACAGAAATGTTTCCAACTTGACAAGAGAATGGCATGATGCATCTTTCACGCATATTACTTAGACGACATGCTTATTTTGTATGAAAGATACTTACTTATAGATAACATTTCTTATATATCAAAACATTCCATCAGATGAAGTTCCTCATGCTCCTTGAACTCTCAACTCTTTGAATTCTTTTGTCTAGTTAACAATGAAATTACCTCGTAATAGTTGTGTCACTTGAATATCAACTTCTACCCACCAGCAACTTTTTTGACTTCTTTGTAACTCTGTCGTTTTGCATTCACCCTGGCCTTCACATACAGCAACGCCGATGAAAATAAATGTAGGTACAGCGAATTGAGACGAGCAAATAGTAACTCACCGCATGTGTGCAACAACCAACTGGAATAAATGCTATAAAACAAAAGATTTTGAACAATGGCTTTCCATTGAAAGCGATTAGCTATTCGTCAATATCTTGCCTGATTAATAAACACAAAAGCAACAACAATGAAGAAACATAGTCCTGCTTTCATAAGCAGTCAGCTTTCATCCAACGCAAGATTACCGAACTTGTCAAATGAGCACATCGCTTGGATCATGTGAGCCAGCATTCACTGACCCTCCTCTTAAACGACTTATTAGTAAAAAGAAACAAAGCAAATTCTATTATGAGCAGTGAAATGCATGCGAAAATGGACCAACTAATGGAGGATGTAGCACAAAAGACTGTGTGTGCTGGATACAATGCATCAACATCGAATAGGACAAACAGTATGTTGGGGAAACATCGATGACAATGAGATAAGCATAAACGAACATTTGAAGTCATGACTCTTGAAGATTATGAATATCTAGTAACATACATGTCCATATCATGGTCAACTATTCATCGACACCCACAATCTGTGTGTCAAATATTATTTATAACTGTTGAAAAAATATTCGGCAACCAGGAAATAATTGATACATTCTGATGAAACCTGAATTCCCATGCATGTAATGAAGCCATGCTGAGTGAGAATCAATACAGTCAGTAAAAATCCAAGTCTACCTCTTCCTACCGGCATAAAATGTATAGAGCTACGTGTATACGCTCGTATATATATTCTGTCGACGAATAAGGCCAGCTTAAAATTCATTCTAAAGTAATCGTAGATGAAAAATTATACATATACGTGTATAGTCTGAAGTGCAAAAAATTGAAATGTAGATACTTAAAAGTCGCTTAAGCTAGCTTAAGCAGTTAGCTACTCACCGTTTCTGCAGCGCCTAGGATGTCTTTGCGATCTCGAATCGCAGCTGGGAGAACCAATTTCTGAATTGTCGAGGGTTCCCTAAATCCCAAATCTTCCAATCGCCGCAGCACTGCCTCAGGAACATAAAGACCTTCCCAGGAATCCATATTCAATGTTCTCTTAAATGAAAAATTTGGAACAGTCTGAACATACTTTGAAATAATTTATTGGAAACATCAGAATGTGAAAAATGAGCATTCAGATAATCTATTTGAAACTATAGTGGACTCAGTGGCACAACGGTAGCGTGGCATGGTCCGACAATGAGTGTCTTTGCAAGTCAGCAGGGAAGGTATCTGGACTACAACAAAAGTCTGATCATACCGCAACTGATTTGATATTGAACGGTTGACACAAATTCTGATTTCAAAATTATTTTACACATTGCATATTTTGATATTGAACTTCGATTTGCCATCACTTTGGTATTATTTAAATTGTTTAATATGCACGAAGAATTCCACATTTGTAGTTTCTCCCTCAATTTTGTACTAGATAGCTCAATATTCCAATGCGATCTTGCAATTTTTACATACTGGAAAAGCTTTTCACATTTGACTAAATTCACGATTACCGAGAGATTTCAGTCATCAAGAATTCTACCTTTGTTGATCATCAGGTTAATGAGTTTGGAGATCAACTCAATCATACTGCTACCTGCAGAATGAAGCATTTCCACAACCACTTCAGAAGGACCAGGTGCCTCATTTAACTTCTTAGAATACAAAGCCACTTCCGTCATGTGCTCGGTGATATTGATCGCAGGACCCTGCACCCGGGCTTGTTTTGACAAGGACGGGCAATCCCATAGGGTTCTCAACGGTCAGCAGCTAACTGTCGTGAGCCCTCCATGTTTCCAGGTCTTCAGCCGCGGATCGAACGACAACACTATCTTCAGCTCTTATGCAGCCCACATTGGTTACGTCTTGGCTTTCACTTTCTTAACTTTTTGCCAAGTTTAAATACGTTTTTGTTATCTTTACTCTTCAGATTTTCTATCTTCTCCGACTTGGCGCTCTCTTTCGCGTAACATGCCGCTGATTTCGCGTATCGTTTTGATGCTAGGTATTCCTCCTTATCTCTATGCCTATATCCCTATATATATTGCCATTCCATTCACAATTCGCGACTTTTGTTGATCGCATGCGCTACCGCGTCGTTCCACCAACAAGTTTCCCTATGCTTTCTTCCACTGCCCTTGGTCCAACCAGTTTGAAGCACATAGAATAGTATCCTTGATAACCGACCAAAGACGTTCGACCTCATCACTCAACTAGGATCTTAGATTGGACAAATAAATGTGTCCGACATTATATCATTCATTATTATGGGTATTTAGTGGAGATACACTTTTGGCCACAAAACATGGCCTCGTATTTTCTAACTCTTTTCTCTCTTGATTTTATAGACTTTTCCTGTTAGAGTACGGTCACGAAATCTTGACAGTGTTTGGACATTTTTAACGGGCTGCCGTCGCTAAACTGTGTTACTCTAAGAATGATTATATTATGTGAAGGAAATTTTCGGCTGTGTTATAACATGTAAAAGCCATTCTGGTGCGATGACTAGCCGATGAACGTTTTCATATTGATTACAGGCAACTTTTTGAGTTCAACTTTTAGCACTGTAAATTTTGATGCAGCTTAGAAGATTAAGAAGTTAACATTTACAACTCTGTCAACTTTCATCATTAGCATGATCTGCTTGCCAATATCTTTGAAGCAGCTTTAACATTGTGCATAATTTAGCTATGTTGCAAAGTGGAAAAATGAAGGAAACAATGTAGGGTTGTTGTACGAAAAATGAATGCCGCAACCGAGTCCGATCGGCCTCTATTGCTGTGTAAATTTTGAGCACAAAAACGCATTGCTATTAGTCTATGTCTCTTGTCACGCAAGTCTATGACAATGTCGAAAACTACAAGGCGCAATATTGCTTGTGCACTTTTGGTATTGTATTGGGTACTTTGATAGTAGTCATAGAAATCATCAACACAACAATTAATTATTGCTGTCCAACTAAAAATGGCCACAATGAATGATTGCGGTCCGATTTAAAGAAGGCCATAATCATGATGGTGAAGCGCGTAGCGCTGGAGCATTATCATTGTCATCTTTAAAGATGACCGCAAATACATGTTAATGTGATTGATATGAAACTCATAAGCTATGCTTCCATCATATTTACTACATGGATGATTAAAGTAAACGTACAAGGACTCTATTCCAAAAGGCGGGCAACTGATAATTTCATTGCTGTCCGCTTTTTCTCTTTTGAATTCTATATCTAAACAGGCGGGCAACGATGACGTCATTGTTGACCGCCTATTTTAATTGAATTCTATATCCAAAAAACAGACAACAATGATATCATTGCCGCAAAAATTCTTTCAATTGAATGCAATGTCGAAGAAATCGGACCGCAATGATATTGCACAGCAACAATGTCGCTTAACTAATAGCAATCTATCGCGTAATGTTGATATCTATATCAATGGATGTGAAAGATGTTTTAAAATTCTCAGAGTATACCTACATGTGTATTCATAGCATTGCTGCCCGCTTTTTTCCTGCATTGCTGCCAAGTCAATTTCAATTAAATGTACGTGCAATATCATTAACGTAGAATTTTCAGGCAACAATGTTGGACATCTTCATTCCTCAAATGTCCTACACTATTACCCTCAAAAATACATATCAATGTTTATCTCTACCTCTAATTAAGAAGACAACATAGAGATACAAACAAGCAACCATAAATGACATGATTTTATGGTGATTAAGTGGACTTTTGATGCTTTATCCATCTCTGACGATAACATCGCCTTAAGTGATATATAACTGGCCAGCTTCCATTCGAAAGGTTTTTGGGAGACTATCTGTACCCATTCGCAAATTGACAAGTTGGCTGATTCGATTTCAGCAGGAGGAAGGGGTAGCAGGGCTGCCAACCTCTGGCGGCAAAAAAATCGGTACGCCCAGGTGAAAAAATCGGGAAAATCGGTACGCCTACCCCAAAAAATCGGTACAAAAAATGTCTCATTTTTCTACGCAACTACATGCACTGAAGCTGTCCATGTTAGACCCGACCTGGCGAAACTTCCCACAAATTCGCAGACAGCAGTAAGTTATGAACGGTTGAAATCCCATGAAAGAAAAAAGTACATATACATGTACATACATTCTATATGTACGTCTGCCTCTGTATGTATCTTATTAATATGAACGACCATGTTCGTTTCATCCCTAGCTCCCAACCAATCGATTAAATAGAAAAATATGCTCTTGTGTAAGGATAAAAATGATTAATCTGTGTTGCAACCAAACAAAAAAATACAAGAAAAAACAAATTACAAATCTAGAATCCCGGATTACAGCTATGAGACAAAACTCGCATTACTCGATCGCAAGCCATTACACATCAGATATAGTTTGCAAATGAAATAATTGAAGGAGTTAATTAACACATCTACAGAAATCAATTTTGTTGGCACATTGGCGTTCAATAGAAAACGAGCATTATGATGAACTTATAACCAAGTAATGCGAGTTCTGGCTTGATTATGTGTGGGTAAAAAACAGAAGCTTAGGTCATAATTCGCCGGTGATAAGGCAAAATGAAGTCAGAATTAGTTAATTAAAGATTTGGATATTTCTGATTCACAGAAGTCTATGCCTGATTGACTACATGCATTTGATTCTGCAAACTCACATCTCTGCACTAACCTCGTGTCCTCAAATCGAAGATGGTTAACTTTGATGACTAATCGAGCCTGTAAGTAGGGAGTATTCAGTTTGCCAAATTACCGACGAATTATGTGGAAGTGCTATATTACTGGTAGGCCTATTCAGTCTTTATTTAAATAAGCAACGGTTGCTCCTTTGCATCGGCGCAATGTTTCTTTTTCGAGTGGGGGGAAACCACCAACTTTCAGGGTGAGAAGTGCGGAGAGGAGGTCGTTTTTCATGGCACTTCGTGCGTCTGTATGAACATTTTTTACAAGGGAAAACGCCCTCTCCACCCCTGCGTTGCTCTGGGGAATGGTCAATACTCCCAGCATGACGGAAGCCAGGTCAGCGAAGACCTTTTTTCCCGACACAGGGTTTTTGTACAGCTTCAATGCATGCCACGCTTCATCAGCGCGCATGTCTTGATTGACTCCCATGGGCAGTGGCTGGGTTTGGTAAATCCGCATAGCTTCTTTTAGCTCAGCAGTGGGATGGGTGCATGCTTTTAAGAAAAATTTCAAATTTTTGAAGTCAATTTTGGTTCATTCTCCAATATCTGCCACTCGTGCGTTCCATACCAATTCCTCAGACTTTTTGATCTGTTTTTTCAGATAATCGATCGCAGTCAAAAAAAAATCTTTCATATGTTCCATTACTTTCAGGGCATTTGCTTTCTTCATTTTCTTCAAATGACTGGTGGCATTCTCACCAAGCTCCATTTTTCCAACTTCGATTTGATTTCTGAAAGTGGAATATTTCCATGTGAATTTTTTGATCAAATCACTAGGAAAGAGTTGCGAAAGAAATGAAAATAAAAACTAGCAAAGATAATTGCGACAACAGGCCTATCACTCTTCAAAGAAGGAGATCATTTTCATTTATCAAGCTAGGTAATGTGTTTCCATTGAAGGAAGCATACCGGTATTGATACCTGTACTTATTCATCAAAATTTCATAAATTCTTCTTGTTTCAGACATTGAATTTTTATCATATAAATGGATGATATTCCTTTTAAACTATGAGACATGCTATGATCGGCCCCCAACTGACTTAACGCATTGTAGTCAGTAGGCTACAACAATACCAATGGTGAAATGAGCTTCTCACTAAACCTATATTCTAGTCATAATTATGAGCTTCTTCACTAAAGCCTATATTCTAGTCATAATTATGGTACTACATTTATAACTCACTTTGTCTCTCTGCAATTGATTGCTGCCAGGTCATGTGTCTCAGAAAGCAGATCCGGACGAATAATTCGAGACATCAAATCTCGCAGCAAATCCTGAAGCAACATGCATGTTTTTTGTATCATTGGCTCATCACGCTGAAGCAGAAGACTGAATTTGTCAATAGCAGGAAGATACCACTCCAGAAAAGAGCAGAAAACCTGAAATGAATAGACATTCGGTTTAGTTAAGAATTTCACTAAAATCTGTTACAGTGTAAACAGTAGTCTGTACATGTATTCATACATGAGAAGTAAGCCTAATATGGAATGATGACTGACTAAGTTCATATACGGCCCGAATATCGTATATCTAAAAACTTAAGGTGCACAATTTGTAGACCGAAGTCATTTCCATCAATCAAAAATAATCAAGAATTTTCAGGTTTACCATATGCATGTACATTTTTGAATAAATTGTACAGTGTAGAACCATTCGGCTATTTTGTCAGCCTAAGCTAAGTTAATGAAAGCCTAGCCTGTAGCAGGTTTTAGTAAGATAGGCCTACATATTTAAAGTTGGGAGACAAATATTTACCTTACTTGATCTGGAATTCAAAAGATCGTTCAACCGATGAATTCTTCCAGGCTTGCATGCATTCGTTGACGATGACGTAGATGCAATGGTGGTCCGTTGAGCGGATGTATCAACCGCGATTTTCTTCTTTCTCCGTTTCTCCGCCTTCTTGTCGAGAGAGTCACGTTCTTGTTGAATGTAACTTTGCAGAGGTTTCCAAAGCTCTAACAAGCGCGTCAGTGCTGGTGTTAGCGAAAGCCAGCGGGTTGGACAGTGCTTGATCACTTTTTTGAAATCCTGATCGTAAAGTTGTTGAAATCTCCGTAGTTCGTTGGTCCTCTTGCTACTTTGTCGGAAATGATAGTAGACATCGACGAGGGATTCGTCAACGGAAATTGGGAGTGCTGCACACCCCTTTTTCACCATGAGATTGAGGAGATGGCACCAACATCTTGCCAACAGGATTTCATTGTTATCGCTCTTTAAATGGGAATATACACCATTCTTTTCACCAACCATCACCGGGGCATTGTCAGACCCGAAAGCGATACAATTCTTGACAGACGCATCCTGAGTGTCTAGCTCAGTCTTGATGGACTCGTAGATTGATTTTCCATTGGATTCAACTACCTCCGGCATGCCAAGTATTCTCGTTGCGATCTTTCAGTCAACGGGATTGTAAACACGTATGACGATAGGGTACAGCTGCGCATTGTTATCATTGCTCCCATCCGTTGCCAAACTGAAAATTATAGAACAGAAGTTATGCTTTGACTTACAATCCACTTGTCATAAAACATAAGAAATGATTTTACTGTACGTAGTGTATATTAAAATGCATCGGCAGGACTCGAACATCTATAGACTGTTGTTGTTACAAAGGAGGATAGGCTTACTATGAAATAGCCTTAATTACTCGTACATGCAGATTATCTGGTATATGCATGGTTATCAGGCGTAGAACTTGTAACCATGTTTATGCTTTAAACTAGAAAATAGGCTGCCTAAAGAGCATCTGAAATCCAATGCATCACCTGATGACATCCAATTAGCATTACTTTTTACTCCTTTTACAAGTGTATGCTACCGTATGACAATTTACCTGAACAGAAATTTCTCCATCAATTGGACTGTCTGCTCTACTTCTATTTCAGTCACGACTTTGACTATTGCAGTCATTTTGGTACGCCCACATGTGAATTTCTTTGCGATAGCAGAATTTGGATCAATTTCTTTGAGGAGCTTACCGAATCCATCAGTGAAAGACATGGGTGCATTCTTCTCCACAGCGAAATGAAATGAAGAAAGATTGGGGCTTTGATTTGTTCAAATGATTTCAGGAGACAAATATAGCAAAAAAGAGAATAGGACAAGAAAAAAGATATAAATCTCAAAGTAAGCACAACGAAACCCACCTTTGTCCATGCCACTTCTGCCTTTATTACTGATTCCTCTTCACTGAAAAGCGGGCGAATCGAAGCTGATTTGTTTAAGTCAGACGAAAGCTTGATGTGTTTCTTCGAACCACAGTGTCTTACAATGTCGCTTCTCCCACCATGCAATATCGATATGTCCGAATTACACGACGTACAGCGGCAATACTGTTCACCTTTTCTCGATGTTGTTATGAACGGGAACTCGTTCTCATATTTCGATTGATAACTTACAACTCTGCGTTTTGTATTTCCATTTGAATCTTTGTCATGGGCATCCGATGCTACATCAAACTCTTCACATGAATTCATGTCGATCATATCACTAGGCTCAAGCTGTCCATTATTCTTCTGTTTCTTGTTAACGTCAGATGAATCCATGCCGACCGCGTCGCTCGGTTCCTCCTGTCCTTTGTCGCCCTGCAACTCCTGTTTCTTCTCCAAGCTATGGGAATCTTCTTCACATGAAACCAAATCGATTTCGTGACAAGGTTTCCGCTTTCTCACTTGACTTTGGTTCGATTCTAACTTTGCCACTTTCTTATTCGGAGAGATAACGTCATCATTGTCTCTGCTGCTTGATCGCTTCTTCCGAACCACGAATTTGTCCATTTCTACAATGCAACATATATTCAGTTTAGGACTGCAACAAAGTTTATGTTTATCATTTCATTGGCTGCATCATTTTATGTTAGATTGCAACATGAATTATTTTGGAGTGAGAACGGTATGGCTATTCCTAAAGTTTGTAATTGGAATCAGTTAAAATTTATCTCCTTAGCAAGTCATAAGCAAACACAGCGAATCACCTGTAGAGCGATATTGGAATGAATTTCATATATATTTTTTTCATATTTCAAAGTCCATTCGTTTAACAATTTCTCACAAATTACCAGCATTGTGAAATAACTTAAACCGGAACTACCACGGAGTCACTTTTATAGCTTATCATGTCTGATTTCACAAGGATTTTTTTCCTATAGGAAATACGGGCATGTGTTTGATCTTGACACCTTATGCCACAAAGACAATCTATCATCATTCATTCTTGTCATCTACATGCATGTCCATTAAAATCATGAATGTTTATAAATTCTATGGCTTACATTATCATTACCCATGAAAAAATTGATATTTTTTGGAAATTTTCTGCTGAATCTTTTAGATGCATACGTGCGTATTAGATACATATTAAATATAGTTACTAAGTTTGAATATGATTGTTAACGATAAAAAACAAGCATATCCACCAGATATATCCAATATGTATTTCTAATATTATTAAATAAATTCCGTAAAAAATTCCAAAAAAATCTGGGTGGTCATAATAATGCGAGTCGCACTGTATATACTCGTATAATCAACTTGTACGGTAAATTCACATAATTTACAACTGTTAAGCTTAGGCCTTCCTAGCCTATTCAAATATGGATTCATGCATAAACACAACATGGATACATGGTACAGTACATATCACTTAGATCACATATTTATTGGAAAGCCTAAAAATATATGTAAATTAGCAGTAAATAATGTACATGCAATGAAAATAAAAACGCTTGATTAAGATTTTAGTTACAACTTTATTGCAATAATTTTGTTTCCCGCAGAAATGGGCAAAAACACCCCTAGCAAATGATTACCGGTATTAGAAAGGGTAGAGCAGGAACATAAACTTTCACCAACTCTCTTCTCAGCTAATCTAGAACCCGCACTTCGACCTACTGACATTTTATGGTATCAACATCAACGGTGAACTACTCTCCTCTCAAGGACGATTTAGATTTTCAGCACTATACCCATGGAAGAAATAATGACTAGCTTCAACCGGACAACATCAACACGTAGTTTTTAGAAATCCGTCCTCACAGAACTCATGAATAGCAAAGGAATTTTACAGTAGGGCAATTCCACGTAAGAGTTCCACCCAGGCAAAAAAATCAAATTGCATCCTGTGGCACCATCTTGTTATATTTCACTCTTGACCTCTTTAGGCGCAAGAATTACTAAGCTTCGCATGAGTTTATTAAGTTTTACCTTGTTTCATTGCTATCTAAACATATGGCCTGTAAGATTGTAAACGCACATGATATGTATAGTAAACTTCACTAACTCATTAACAAATAAATGGTTGCTAATAGACTTGCATTATACACCCAATTGAAGATGAATCCATGAAAATTCAATTCGATGTACTCGCTTGTGATTTGAGAAGTCATGCTTTTGACAATCTGTAATTCAATGTCAGACTCCTAGCACGAGACGACCGTTACCAAAAAATGAAAAAAGTTTTCCTGTAGAAATTTAAATTAGAAGAAGAGTGGTTGGGCACCTTTGACTTCATAGATGATCGCTATTGGATAATGGTAATGGTCTCCATCTCTAATACAAAGGTCAAGACGACCGTTACCACCGGGACGACAATTACTACCAAGACGACCGTTACTGTAGAGACCCTCATTTTTTCGCAGAGACAACCACTGCCGTTTAACATATTTTGTCTTCATTCTAGCTGTGGTTCACCAAAGGCGTAAATACATGATTGTGTTGCACATGGTTATGGTAGATAATTAGTCAAATTAAGATGTGCATATAGTAAATACGTATGTACACTACTTTATATTTGTGGAATTCTCAACTGCAATAAGAAATGCTGAATTACATTCACTTCTAATCGTTTAAATGCATACTGTAACAAGGGAAACGATTTTGCAATTCGACAAAAGATCTACTCATGGTGATTCGCTTGACGCATTGCTGACGTTGGACAATCAAATGCAGTGCTATTTTTAGTACTGATTCAGAACTTTTCCAAGAATTTCAACGGACTCCATTTTCAATTTCGACGTTGGATCTGAGGTGAGTAGGTCAGTACTGTCGATTTCCACTAAATCGTGGTCAAGGAACAAAGTAGTGCCCTTTAAATTTTCATGCCGGCTGAAGCAAAAAAGATGGACGGGCACTGTTGCTTTATCTCCTCCCCCCCCCCCCCCCAAATACCTTGGATCATCTAGATCGTCTAGAGATTGTAAAACTGATCGAATCATCACCGAGTTTTAGGAGAGAATTGCCTGGGTCTTCTTTCATATTCTTTCACTAACTTTCCCATGCCAATGACTCCCATAGACAGCAGGGGGGTCAATCCCTCTAGATAATAACAAAGTCAGACGAACAGCGAGGTGTAGGAATGCATTGTCACCTCAGTGATGGTCACGTGATTGTTTGTCATCATAGTGCTCGCCAAGGTTAGCAACTTATCTGTAGTAGGAGCCCAATGCCGATTACAGATGCCGACGAATCTAATGGACTTGAGCTCTATATGCCATTACTTGCAGCGGAGTCGGCAAATTACTCCATTCTCGTGTTGTGTTGCTTCTGGCCTCTCATGTAATTACATATATACATGCATACTTGTACATGAAGCGTTTACTTCGTGACTTCCTGGAACCAAAGTGTTTCATATTGTACAATGCCCTAAATAATCCTATCCTAAAGTTTAAAAATTATAATTTAAGTATATTAACTTGAGTAATAATTGTATGTACTACGTACAGCTTTCGAATCACCTATCTTCAAACAAAATCGTCTTCTTTTTAGAATACAATGTCACCAAAGTCTCGTGCCGAAATACAGCGCCAGTACCGCAAGCGTCATCAGGAGACACTAAAGAAGAAGGAGAGGGAGCGTTCTCTACTGCGGCGCATTCGCGTCACTCCACAGGTTAAATCGAAGCAGCAGAAGCAAGGGATGCTGCGCAATAGGAAGCTGAGACAGAGGCTGAGAGAAAGAAAAGAAGACCAGTCTCGCCTAACTGCTCCCGTACCTCCCCAGCCTCTCCATTTGGCAGCAAGGCTTCGGAGACCAGGGCAGCCCAGAGGATCTTGAAGGTGCTCCCCAGCAGTCCCCGGAAGATTGCCCATATTGTTTCCCGGGTGGCTGTCACGTTGGGGTTGCCAAATGTCCAGACCACCCCCAAAACCGGTCAGCGACTTCCGAAGGAAGTAGAGGATGCCATCCAGGCATTCTACGACCGGGACGATGTGTCCAGGTGGGCACCTGGCAGGCGTGAGAGTGTGATTGTCAGAAGTGGCCCCGCAGGGAAGGACAAAAACGGAGATGCAGAGGAGATACCTGGTCTCCACCCTTCGAGAAACTCACCACTTCTTTTTGGAGGAGAATCCAGAGAAGGTAGGGAACTTGTACTACATGTATTCAACAATCTCGAATTAGCAGCTCGTGACAATGGCGTTAATTAACATGCATTACATACTATTTCATTCATTCAGGTGGTTTCCTACTCAAAGTTCTGCTCCCTCCGGCCTCCTCACATCGTCACCTTCTCCAAGACACCGATGGAGGCCTGTTGCTGTCTGCAGCATTTGAACTTTGAGCAGATCTGCAGGGCATTGGCTGGCGTAGAATGCACATTCCAGGAATACAGCTCTTCCTGGGTGAAGGAACATGTGCTCTGCGAAGAGCAGACGGAGGCTTGTATGCGCATGGAATGCTGCACCTGTAGCGACCTGTCCCTCTTTGACTCTCGAGTGCAGACGCACACATTTGAGGATGCTGAAGGCGAGCTCACCTACCAGTGGTGGGATAGCAATGAAGAAATGGGCTGTCAGCGCTCCTCAGTTGTAAAACCTATTCCTGAAGCAATCGAGGTTAGTTTACTTATTATGGGAAATTAATTAACTTTTCTATACCGATATTGTATTGTTCACAGAGTGCACAAAGGATCCCGTAGTGTCACACTATTTTAATCTTCTATTTCGCCTATTACTGTTTCCAATTTAACGATAATATATCTTATTTTTTTTTAATTAGAACAATATCTAATTATTTTCGAATAAGGATACCTTAATATTCAGACTTAATAATAAATCTACCGCTAAATCGTCTTAATGTAAAAAAACTGGAATCCAAAAATTCTTGTCGTTTTGTCTCGTAGTGTCATAGGTGGGCCTATATGGAATTTCCCATACTGACAGATGGATCTGATACCCGACGCAAAGTATGAATAAAATGGAGTGTTCAACTTGTCTCGTTTCCCTTGCAGCTCTTCCGGTCGACTCTCCTGCCTTCCTTCATCAAGCACCATCTGACAAAGCGCAACCAGAAGTCTAAGGATGATCCCTCTGGTCGCATCACCATACATTTCGACTTCTCTGAGAACTACACTTGTGCGTACCAGGATGCAGCTCAGTCTGCCTACTGGTCCCAACCAGCTGTAACAATCTTCACAGTGGCTGTCTACCAATCCTCCAAAGATATCAAGCAAATGTGCGCGATTGTCTTTGACTGCATTGAGCACACCAAACCATCTGTTGTCACCTTCCTGCCGATTGTGCTGGAGAAGTACACTCAGCCTGATGCGCACGTATCCCTTTGGAGTGATGGGCCATCGAGCCAATTTAAAAACCGGTATATGGCTGCCCTTCTTCCTCTATTCCTCAACAAGTTCCAGTTGAAGTCCCTCTCCTGGAACTTCTTCGCCACTAGTCATGGCAAGGGGCTATAGATGGTGTCGGTGGTACCCTGAAGAGAATGGCCTGGAACCGGGTCAAGGCCAGGCAGCTTCAGGTTCGCAATGCGGAGGAATTTTGCTGTGCTGTTGCAGATAGTAAGGTGGTCATTTTCCGAGTATCTCCACTGCAAATCCAGGAGACATACGAACATTACCGGGAAGAGCTGGAGAAGGCACCGAAGATTAAAGGCATCAAGACCAACCATTACTGGAGCATTAGAGAAGGTACCTCTTTCGTAACAGACCTGCCCTCCTGACATTGCTCCGACTGCGCCAATGCCTGCTGACCGACCCACCTTCCAACTGAGAGACTGGTATTGTGGAGTATGATGGAACCTAATATCCAGGTGAACTGGTTCAAGATCCTAGCGAAAATGGTGAGCTACAGGTGTCTGTCATGCACAAGGGCAGGGGCCAAGGTTCAAGTGGCCTTCCAAGCCTGATGTCTTGTGTACCTACAAGTCATGTCATCCGGATTTTTGCAGTTCCCAATCCCAGTTGGCTCCAGAGGGCAGTACACCTTCCCAGACATATAGATTCAAGACCTACAGATTCCTACTGTGCAAGGACAAATCCTTGTAATGAACTTCTATTATTAAGTTATGTCAGATTTTTTTGATTATTAGTAGATTGCAGATTTATGATAGGCCAATACAAAACTTACTTGAGAGCGTTGAGTTTTATTGTTTATGGAGAGTAGAGGTCGTGGACGACCTAAGAAGAGATGGTTGGATTGCGTGATGAGGATGTGTGCTTTGAGAAATGCGGATGCTTTGATACAGTGTTGTGGAGAGGAGAGAACATGCTGAATAATTTTTCTAAAATTTGGAATCTGAAATAAATCACCCGAGACGACCGTTACCTTTTTCTTGCAAGACGACCGTTACCAAGTTTTCATGTCATGGGAAAAAATATGACAAGCATAACTGGCTTGATATTGCAGGACAACATCGCCTAATATGTCAGTTCTGTGGGTCTGAACAGGATTTTCTGCCTATTCCACACGTACTTAAATAGAAAATTAAACTTTGAAGTAGACAAAGTTGCATATCACTTTTTCTGTCCGAGACGACCGTTACCAACTTAAAAAATTACGTTGTAGGCAACCCACAAAATTAAGCGTGCTACAACTTGTGCATGTAGTAGTAGGTGTTGCACTTTGTATTTGTGAAGTTACAGCCATGTACCTCTTATGCTTTTCGAGTGACATACAAAAATATGTCAAAAACGAGACGACCGCAGGGAATTGCCCAGTAGTGATGAAGTATTCAAGTTGGATAGTGATCCAGTCCAGAAAACAGAAGACTGCATTGAATCTAACTTGGATGGGTAGTCAAAGTAAAGAAAGACAAGAGAAAGGAGAACGAGAAGGAAACAATCAGGTTGGTACGTATACATAGTTTACATACTGAGCGACGAAAACGCAAATAGAAAAGTCTCTCTACAGATAGGCGACAACAAATAGCCCGACAGAGTTACGGATGGCAGACCTTGGATATACTCGTACCTAGACTGGAGGGAAACCATAAAGATGATGATGCAGTTCTTTGCTTAAGTTGTATGGAAAAACATAAACGAAAATCGTGAAATACAGAGATGCCACCTGCCACGTGTCAACGCCTGCGAATCGATCACCACGCAACAAGTAATCAACAACAAAACGGACAAAATCTATCATTTTAAGTTCTTGATTCGGGAAGCATCGGAACAAATATGAACAACGGCAAAACAAGCGCACATAGCCTACATGTCTGTTTACAAAGCAAAAAATAATAGAACGAATTCACTTACCTCATTGTATGAACGTCGCACAGATGAAACGAGCATAGAAAACAATAAATTGGTAAAGTACCAATCATAAAAAGCATGCATTTAAACTGTAGACCAGTATATAGACCATAACTCTGGTATATAAACCATTTTCACCGCCTGGGCCAGGCTTATCTACCCAAGATTATGTCCTGGTAGGACGAAACGTCGGGTCCCCTTGTTTTATGTTGTTCTATTCATAACTTACATTAAAGACGTAACAACACAAGGGAGTGCATTCTTTCTTTTTTAACAATTATCAATTATGTATCCCAGTAGGCCAATAGGGAGAAGTATATGTGTACTGGAGCAGCGCGCCCCCACGGAGTCACGGCTCTCAACAGCGCACCGGAGAAGGTCCCGACGGAGAAAAACATGTTCGCACATTGTCATTGCAAAATTTGCTTTCGTTTAACCAAAAAAAAAACAAATGCACTTCAATTTAATGCAAAAAGCAAATCTGATAGACACATGGAAGCCTATAAACTTTGAGAAATTCAGGCCACAAAATTGAATCCGAGTTTTAAAATTGAAAAATCGGTACAAAAATCGGGACAGCGGAATTTCAAGAGCAAAAAAAAGGTACGTACCGAAAAATCGGTACAAAATCGGTACAGGCGAATTTTATGGCAAAAAATCGGTACGTCCCAAAAAAATCGCGACAGTTGGCAGCCCTGGAGTAGATAGGAATGCAGGGTCGGGTCGAGTACCGATAGTTTCAACACAATCGAACCGGCGGCTCATTCGTCTGGCGAGGAGAGACCCGTCCCATTTCATTCTTCCGCTCAGTTATTGAGTTGTTGGAATAAGTAGGTCAGTAATCGTTCAGTTCGTAGGCTTCTGTTTCGTGCTAGTCTACGTTCTCGACGAGTCCTAGGGCGACTTCTCTTAACTGCGCGTCATCGTCAAACTAGGATGCGATGCGCGATGAGTCGTTGCCACTTCCGAGAAACGCAGTGAAGGAGAATCATCTTCACAGATGAATCACGTTTCCGACTAAAGCCTGTGGAAAGAATGCGAGTTCGACGATACGAAGCTGAGATTCTTCGCAACGATCGAAGCACTTCGATAGTTCTGCCAAGCTCCATTAATAGACTTTGCTATCGTCGAATTTTGGAAGAAAACTTTTGGGTCGAGGACCTTCTTGGACCTCGTGAGGCGGTATGTCGACTGCAGGATGGCACCTCTACTCCCCAGCGCTATCGCGGCGTCCAACAGTTCCAAGAGGAAACTGGAATACGAAGGATACAGAGACAAACCCGAAGCCTTAATCTGAACCCCACTGAACATCTATGATAAATCGGGCGAAATGTAAGACTTCGTAATCCTCCCGTTGCCAGTCTTGTTCTTGTAGGATTAGCAAGAGCTATACAACAAGATTGGGATGCAGTGCCACAAAGCACTATTCAGAATCTCATTTTGAGCACGCCACGAAAACAGTGGCAAGTTCTACAGGCTAGCGGTGGACACACGTTATATCAATTGTTTTTCTTCATTTTGTCATACGTTGCAATTTTAATTATATTTGAAATTTCCATGTTGAAATTGTTAAAAAATTACAAAAAATATAAAATGCTTAACAAAATTAAATTAATTAAAAATTAATTAATAATAAATTAAATTGAAATTAGGAAAGAACCGTGACGTTAGTCCTCGCTCTCCATTGTCACCATCATCCCACTAATTACGACATCTGATCAAACACGTTATGTACAATCATTCTTCCATCCCAATCAATAAACATTAATACAATCAAAATCCATCCCGATCGCAAACACTTCTTATTAGGACTATACACTCACGATTTACTTTCATGCACGCTAGCTAAACCATAATGAGGGTGTGTTTTGATGGTTGCTTGTTTGAATCTCAATGTTTTCTTCTTCAGTAGAGATAGACATTTGTGCATGTTGTGCTAATGACAAATGTTGACATAGCGCTGTAAATGTTAACTTCTTAATCTTCTAAGCTGCATCAAAATTTGCAATGCTAAAAGTTGAACTCAAATAATTAACTGGAATCAATATGAAAGAGTTTTACGGCTTATCACTTGGAAGATGCTTGTGCATTTAACCGACATATATCAAGTTGTAATTATCATTTAATTGACACGATCTAATTAATTGTCTTCTCAAATCTTTCATAAAAGTAACTCAGACTCAGAATCATCCTCGGAATTAACAACTGAAGCCTCAGTGCCTGCTTCAAGCAGAACGTGCAAAATCAATCAGTTCTTAGGTAATAGGAAGCGACGCTATAAAACCAATATTTTAAAGGTGACTTCAGCCTTCGGATTGCGTTCAAAAGACTACCTAACATTCTGTTCCCTTCTTTGGTCAACAGGCTTGTGTTGACACTGGAACTACGCAAGTCCAAATGACTTGATGTCCGACGAGTTGCCGCCTACGTTCCTCTAACTAAAAATTGTAAATTCAGACATAAATTTTGCAGAAAAATCGAGCTGGTATTGGTGAATTTTTCGGAAAATTTGAGAGCATAGTCAAAAATTGAAACAGATCGGGCATATCAACGAATGTAATTCCAAAAAAATTGCGACAAAATGAGGACTATCTTGACGTCCGGAAAGTGCCTCCATCTGCACCTATTGACAAACAACAGCAACTTTTTCACGCCGCAATTGCTAAATAAAATGACGTTTGCGTACGATAAGTGGATCGACGAGATACGCTTCCCTGCTCAATCAATGATGATATGACAGACGATGGCCGACAGGAAATGATGAGCTATTGTAACCAACATTCAATCACTGATTACTTCATCTAATTATGCAAACCACACTGTTTTCTTAGCCTAGTGTCTCGACTGTCTAAGTGAACAAGTTTTGTTAGCGACGAATGTGAGCTTGCGATCAGAATAGATCAGAATAAGCAAGATAAAATAACCTCTCGGGTTGTGCAACTACTTAGGAAATGAACTGTAGTTGTTATTGATAAACAGAATATTGGCAAATACCAACATCAGTACTTTTCGATCAACTACATAATTTTTGATCAATCGTTGCATGAGCGAATTCTGCGCATCATTTCATTACGAAGTAACGGTGTTTTCAGAAATCAGATTATTATTAACACCCATGTGTTTCAAAGAAACTCTATTTAGAATTTTCTGCAATAAAACAAATATATTTTTTGAGCACAAATCTATGCATTCTGTACAGATCTTTTTTTAGAAACTTAGCACACATTCTTCGCTCAAAATATCGTAGCAGTGCGAATCCCACCAGCGGATAATGAACATCCCGTTGCCACCAGTGTATTGTGCTAGTGTGCTCGCATTATTCATCATATAGACACCGTTTGGGAAAACGTGAATATTGCTTTACAATAGAGGTTTTCATGCAATGAGAAATATCTGGAGAAAAGTAAATCATGCAATTTATTTGGAGTTTGGTGATAACTTCAATTAAAGTTAATCATTATTATGCAGCTTTAATTATTGTGATGCCAATTTTCCATGTGTTGATGAGATGTGAAGAATAATAGCAGACAGTCCACTCGGCATTTTACAAGCCTACATGAACGACCATAGAGTAAGGATATATAGGTAGAGTGTCGGCTCAAAAAAGTAACTGCTTACAGTGAAAATTTTGATATCAAAAGTTTCTATTTTTGCGGGCATACGTTGCATTAAAATGAAAGACCATGCCCGGTGATAAATCACATCAGGGGCCCTTAACAGGTTTGCATTCAGGGTCCGCAACGGTGGAGTTCCGCAAGCTTTGATCAGGGCCCTTAGCGGAATTTAACCGCGTCCAATTTAAAAAAAATCAAGGTTATTTGTGCTACTAATTATTCATTAAATAGTAGTATATCAGTAACCTTTTTTAATTTAGATATAAAAAACCCTACCCGACAACCGCACGTGATTAGAGTTATGAAGACAGTTTGCATTCAGATTTTCTTTATTATTTTTGAAGAAATCACGCATACAAGTCATTTACTGTCGGAATCCAATACACGTGGTCTTTTGACAGGAAGAGTGCTCATATCACTAGATTCCTGTTGCCTCTTTGTCCTTCCACCATACCGATTGCGGGCGTTGTTGAAGAACTTGGACACAGTCAGTTCGACCTCCTTGCAGGTTGTCTCACATAGATCTGTAGATGACTCTGAAAGGAAAAAATGCCTGTTAAATTCACTGGTAGTTGAAATATACGTTTGAAATTACGGTAATTTATTTTTCGGGTAACTTACCGTAAGTTACGGTAATTTATGAAATATCGGCTCCCTTCACTTATTTATCTGCATATTCTAACTTAAAACCTATTCATCAAGGCAGCTAAACTTCCAAGCTTAGGTTACAATTATTGTAGCCCTTCAAAATGTCATTCAGTACATTTGTGGGCAGCAATTATTGACATCTACAACCCGAATATTGGTCTCCAGCAATTCTAAAAGTAGCATATCCTATTTATTTTAGATTTTTGTGTCATAAAAACTCCACAAGAATTATCCTTTTTTAAGCTGCTAAACATTTTTAAGCTACGAGTAAGTATCCGCATTATAACTACAACTTTTAGTTTCAAAACCTGTGGGCTTTTGCTTTAATGTGTTTATCTACAACTATGTAAAATAATTTTGATATCAAATGCATTGAATAAAAACTGTGTTGAATTGAAAAAGTCAAAGATATTTAACACTACTTGTTTATATGGAGCCAGATTGGACATAATTCAATTATCGTAGCACCTCGTTGGCTTATCGTAGACTGGCAAAAAAGCACTACGAGTATAGGGAAAAAACTGCCTTTTTGCAAACTGCTCCGAATGGGTTTCACGGGAATCACGATCTCGCGGTTTTTCTTTTCACAAATAACGAGAGAAATAATTTGGCCGCATAACTGATTAGTTGTCGTTCAAGTCAGAACTATAAAAATCGTTAACAAGTTTGAGTGAAAACAGGGGGTCTAATTGCATTTTTGCCGTTATCTCCAGTGTTTTGCGAGTGCACGATTTCTTTTTGGTTCAGGCATCTGAATTATCAACCTAGTTATCATTTGGAACGTTTGTGGCGGTTTTTACTGGTGTTAATTTCGTGCGAGAATTATTTTTGACACAAGGTTTTCTAAGAGTTATGATTTAGTTGTTTAATAAAGCCACGTGCTTTGCTACAATGGTATAAGTCATGGGGTTATTGCTGAAAATGTAAGTAAAGGTTGGTGATTATTTGATGAAGTCAGTTTAAGGTGTCATGTATTTGTAAATTAATAGAGCAGTTACATGAGAGCATAAGTGAAAACTCAAAGCGTGCGCAATTAGTTATGTATTCAAATTCATGCACATATAAACAATTAAGCTAATTGGAGGTTAGCTTAAATTAATAAAACTCAGGGAAGGAAATACGGCACATCTCCCCACCAACTTCATAAGTTCATGATTTGTCGCGGCTTTTTCACACGAGAAGACGACGCAAATTTTCAAAGTTCGTATTCCTTGCGGCGACCGCTCCAGGGAAATCCGACTTCTCCGATCCAGGGGATTCCGTCTTTTCGAGATCGATAGGACGAGGTAACGGCCTGTTCTCCATTTCCACGGTATCAGGAACTTAAAACTGCACACCAACGGTACGAGAGAGCGGAGTCTTCTCCACTGCGACAGAGTAGTTGAATTGGCACCGTGAGCCCCTATTCCTGAGCTATCCACATGAAGTGGCCTAGGTGATTCTGCGGTTGAAGAAACGCTACTCAAAGGCACAGGAGTGTGAACTTCAGACTCAAAACGCTTACGCAATTGATCAATATGTCTTCTGACATACCCACTATGGACTTCAACCAAGAACACGTTAGAACTCAAAACTTGGACTATCGAACCATGAATCCAAACATTGCCTGCTCCGTAGTTTCTAACGAAAACCTTGTCACCCAAACTGAACTTGCGACGGAAAGCGTGTCGATCATGGAAATATTTCTGGTTATTCATTGCCTTCTGAACATGAGAATATAGTTTCTGGTTTTACTAAGCTCAAAGGTGTTTTAACATCACGATTGAAGAGTAAACTAGATGGGGTACGACCGGTAGTAGATTGTGTGTATTTCTGTAACGGAAAAGAAATCTCGAAATTTTTACACTCAAAGATCCTTCCGAAACACGAGAGATACCCAACTTCACCAAACCGACAGCCTTCTCAGCTAAACCATTCGAAGATGGATGGTGAGGCGAAACCTTAACGTGGTGGATCTGTAATCGGTTGACAAACTCAGTAAATTCATTACTCACAAAACAAGGTCCGTTGTCAGAGACAATTGTGTCGCACAAACCATGAGCGGAAAATCTCACCATCAACTTCTCAATAACAGTCTTAGCATTACAAGAAGAACAAGGAAATGCTTCAATGTACTTGCTGTGGGCATCGATCATTACCAATATGTATGAATTTTCTTTTAAGGGACCTGCGAAATCTATATGAATTCTACTCCACGCCCTCTCCGGATATGGCCAAGGAGACAACTCAGACTAAGGTGGCGAAGATCGGGATTCTTGACAAGCATCGCACTCATGGACAGGGGTGAACTGCTACGACCGATCGACGAGGTCGTGTGCTTGTATCACCTCTGATCGCTGCAAGTTGAGCTACACAATATCTCCGGTCCTCTGTTGAGTTTTTTCCTCATTCTTGAAATCATCGGCATCCTTAACTCTTCGTAGAAGTGATTCTGACCTTGGATTATCGTGTCATCGCATCGTTCAGCTTGATTTTGGGATTATTTGGTTTTTGATCATCATCAGTGTATTGAATGGTGTTCCACGCTTGTGTCGGTGCCGGATAGCATTGTGTGACGTCATCGTTTTACGTGGTCTTCATTCAACTGCAATATTCGTGTGGTTTGTTGGTTCCCTCCGCGTCCGTGTCTAGTTCTGGTGGTAGAGTGTGTCATCATCGATTACCAAGTCGTCAGTGTCGGTTGCAGCATTCCTTTGGTTTGTGCGAATTCTCTCTGAAGCGAGTGTGTTCTTGACCTTGTTGTCTCAGCTGTTTGATCAGCTGACATCAATACGTCGTATACCCCCTGTTCGGAGATTCACAGATTATCGATTTTCTGGTTGCCATATCAACTAGAATTACTTCAGATAGCCAAAAGTCTTCTGCAATTACATTCGGTATCCAACTATGACTTCTCCAGCTGGACGTGTGAATATTAGAGCAACAAGATCTAATTCTGTTACAGGTGTCACCTTGGCAGACATCAATCAGTTGATTATTACAGCTATAACCGCAGCTAAAAATGAAATACTAACTTCTCTGCAGAGCGAGATTTTTAAACTATCAAACTCTTTGCAGACTTTGACTGCACAGGTCACCAAAATGGAGGTCGGAATGGCAAATCTTCACTCTATAACTGCAGACCATGAGGGGAGAATATCTAACATTCAGAAACAATTGAATGAAACGAAGATTGAGATTCCTTTTGAAATTATGTCTGAAATTGATCAGCGTAATATCAGAGCACACAACTTGATTGTGTCTGGTATCAAAGAATTAAATGATGGAACAGTGTCGGAAAGAAAGGTTTACGATGAGGAACAATTATACTTGCTGATTTGAAATTATTTGCTGATCCCCAGAAACTCAGAATGTTTCGATTGGGAAAGCCTCGACAAAATATGCCGCGATTACTGAAAATCATATGTCCTGATTTACAAATAAAACAAGATATTCTCAGAAAAGGAAAAGCGCTGCGTTTCTCTGACAAATTCAGGAATGTCTACATCAACCAGGATCTCACCTTGCACCAACGAAATGAACAGAAACTGTTGCGTCAAAAAGTAAAGGAGCGCAGACTTCTCGGTGAAGACGTGGTGATTTTTCGAAACAATGTTGTTCGTCGAGAAGATATCAAAAATTTTCCTCAACGTTTTTAATGTCTCGCTCAACTCCAGCGTACCCAACAATACTTTGTGCCAATACACGATCTGCCTATCCCAAGCTTGACATTATTGAAACTATGTTGACTGTTAAAAAGATAGATTGCTTCGTTGCGTCTGAAACATGGTTCAGAGACCATCATACAGAAAGTCTCGTCTCCATTCCTGGTTACGCTTGTTTCCGTGACGACCGGAAGGATCGTATTGGCGTGGAGTGGCTATATGGTCAAAATATTCTTTATGCTCTGAAAATGTAGTCATTCAAAATAAACCCTGTGATATTGAAATTGTTGCTGTAAAAAAACGAATGTCAAAGTAATCATAATTGGCTGTTATATTCCTCCACAGTTATTTCAACAAATCATGCTAATGTTTCTAGTTTCCTGATTGAATTTATCGATGAACTTTTGAACACCTACTCTTCTTTTGACATAATTCTTTGCGGTGATTTAAATAGACTGAAGACTGATATTATTTGTCAAAATTTGAATCTCGTAAATTTGCATCGGAAGCCTACATATGGCGATGCAGAACTTGATTATATGTTGTTTTCTGAAGCTGTTGCCGACTTTTACTCTGTTGTAATCAGTGATCCTATAGATTACTTCTGTTGTCCCTCATAAAGCGTTGCTTGGGAACCAATTTCAGGTACTGCATTTGAGAGACCTGTTTGCATTTCCAGACCTCTTTTTGACTTGCGCAAAACTAATGTCGATTTCTTTTTGAGTCGTCTTGCTGATGCTGACTGGTCATTTGTTTTTAACGACATCTATAATTTAAATGAAAAATGTGAACTGTTTCACTACAGACTGAGTGTTGTATTTGATGAAACAATTCCGGTGAAAATTGTTATATTCACAGATAAGACAAAGCCATGGGTGACACCATTAGTGAAATCGTTGATAAACGACAGATGGAATGCCTATCGTCAAAAGAATTTTCCACTCTATGAACATCTCAAGACCAAAGTAAAAGAAGAAATCGCTAAATCAAAATCCCTTTGGATTAGGAAATTGCAATCTGGAGACGTATGGAAAGTTGTGAACGAGACAGTCAATTGTAAAGCACATGATCCGATGAAGGCTTTGTACAATAAATTCCAAGTATTCAAATGCTGTTGAAGTAATAAATAAACAACTTCGGATGTCTTTGTCGAGAAGCATCCTATCACGTTCCCATCTGACGATCATGGCAACAGACAAATTGCTGTATCACAATCAGAAATTGAAAAATTTCTAAAGTCTTGCGGGGTCACAAATCATCACCCGAAATTCCTACGCGGTTATATAAAGCTGCAGCGTGGTCTTCTTGCAATGCCATTGCATGCTCTTTTTGAAATGTCCATCAGAACTTCAAATGTACCAGTGTTATGGAAGATTTTCTTCGGTCACACCAGTCCCGAAAACCAACTGTCCAAAATCTACGGATGACATTAGGCCTATCAGTCTGTTGCCCATTCCCATGAAGATACTTGAGGGAATCGTTCTGCAATATGCGAAGCCATTTCTTCTCGAGGCTTATGGTGACCATCAATATGGTTTTCGCCGGTTCATCAACTACTTGCGCATTGATTACTCTGCATAATCACATTACAAGGTTCATTGGATGATCCAAATATTTTCGGAGTACAGGTGATGTCATATGACTTATCCAAGGCATTCGATCGCCTAAGGCATGATATCATTATTAAGCGCATGATCGGACTGTAAAATGCCAATGATTTTGTTCTGTGGATTTCGAGTTACCTTGAAAATCGCCTTCAGTATGTTCAAGTTGGTACCCAATGCAGCTCATTGTCTTGTGTCACATCAGGAATTCCACAAGGTTCCGTGATAGGACCCTACCTCTTTTCTATAGTTATGGGTTCATTGACCATTCCTGACAAAAATAGTTGTTTGATTATGTATGCTGATGACATAACTGTGAGCATCCCAATTTATCGCAACTCATGCAACAGTCAAGTCCGACAAATTCATGACGTCATTATAGAATGGTCCCTTCGTAACGAACTACCCATGAATAAGAGTAAAAGCAAGTTTCTACTTGTGACGAGCTCCAGAGATTGTCAACCCGTGTATGTACCTGACATAACCAAGGTTGAAAAAATGATTGTTTTGGGTGTAGCATTGAATTCAAACTGTACATGGTCTGACCATATAGACAAAGTCACGAAATCGGCTTCGCGGCGACTTTTTCCTCTTCGAATTTTAAGACCACATGTTAGCGATTCGTGTCTGAAGACTGCGTATTATGGCATTATGCGCTCGATTTTGGAGTATACTGCACCATTATTTGTGGGATTGACAAAAAAAGATTCGCATCGTCTGCAAGTATTGCAAAACCGCTTTCATAGACTACTGTGTGGCTCAAACTGCAAGAATGAGTGCCTTGAACAGCTCGAGTCCCGGAGAAACAATATGGCAGTGGTGCTGTATCAGGCTGCAACGCAATCTGATCATATTTTGAACAAGGTGATCTGTCATAGGGCAGCTTCAGGACGATACATCATTCCTCGCGTGAATACTTACCGCCGACTTAAATCTTTCGCAATATATACTGCTATGTGCATCAATGCTCAATTTAAACGCTAGGCACTGTACGTGTGCGCATTATTTTACAATGTCTTTCGGAGATTTGTGATTGCTAAAGCTACAGTTTTTTGTCAATTATCTTCATAACTTGCATGTTCCTTGTATTGACATGATTTTCATTCATTTTCAAATATACACTTATCATGAACAGAACGTTCAATATCATGATCAATTTTAGGCCAATAAACGAAGCTGCGAGCAAGCTGTTTCATCTTGACAATACCAGGGTGGTTGTTGTGCAAGACTTCCAGCATCCTAGGTCTCAAATCTTTTGACAAATTACGTGGCCAGCTTCCATGTAAAACGTAAGACATGACCAAACTCAAAATTTGATCCCTTTCTGTATGAGCTTGAACTTCTGACGAATCAATCAAGGAAACAAAATTCAATGAGTGAACATTCTCAACAGGTACTGGAAAGGATGGTTCGGTGATCTTAAGGGGTAATCTACTTAAGGCATCAGCATGAGGAATGGAAGACCCAGACTTGAACTTGAAAGTATAATCATAGGCACCCAAGATGAGCGCCCAGCGCTTCACTCGGCCAGAAACAGTAGTAGGAATGGCCTTCTTCTCGCTCAAAAGAGATTCCAAAGGCTTATGATCATTAATTATGGTAAAATGACGTCCATAAATGTATTGGTGAAATCTTTTCACAGCGAAGATGACAGACAACGACTCCTTCTCTAATTGTGAGTATTTTTTTCAGATTCAGATAAAGTGCGCGAAACACAAGCAATCGGATGCTCACGTCCATCAACAGTATGTGAGAGAATGGCTCCTATCCCATAGGCTGAAGAATCACAACATATCGATAAAGGCATTAATTATTACAGTGAAAATTTTGATATCAAAGGTTTCTATTTTTGCGGGCATACGTTGCATTAAAATGAAAGACCATGCCCGGTGATAAATCACATCAGGGGCCCTTAACATTCAGGGTCCCCAACGGTGGAGTTCCGCAAGCACTGATCAGGGCTCTTAGCGGAATTTGACCGCGTCCAATTTAAAAAATCAGGGTTATTTGTGCTACTCATTATTCATTAAATAGTAGTATATCGGTACCCTTTTTTAATTTAGATATAAAAAACCCTACCCGACAACCGCACGTGATTAGTGTCATGAAGACAGTTTGCATTCAGATTTTCTTTATTATTTTTGAAGAAATCACGCATACAAGTCATTTACTGTCGGAATCCAATACACGTGGTCTTTTGACAGGAAGAGTGCTCATATCACTAGATTCCTGTTGCCTCTTTGTCCTTCCACCATACCGATTGCGGGCGTTGTTGGAGAACTTAGACACAGTCAGTTCGACCTCCTTGGAGGTTATCTCACATAGATCTGTAGATGACTCTGAAAGGAAAAAATGGCTGTTAAATTCAGTGGTAGTTAAAATATACGGTTAAAATTACGGTAATTTATTTTTCGGGTAACTTACCCAGTAAGTTACGGTAATTTATGAAATATCGGCTCCCTTCACTTATTTATCTGCATATTCTAACTTAAAACCTATTCATCAAGGCAGCTAAACTTCCAAGCTTAGGTTACAATTATTGTAGCCCTTCAAAATGTCATTCAGTACATTTGTGGGCAGCAATTATTGACATCTACAACCCGAATATTGGTCTCCAGCAATTCTAAAAGTAGCATATCCTATTTATTTTAGATTTTTGTGTCATAAAAACTCCACAAGAATTATCCTTTTTTAAGCTGCTAAACATTTTTAAGCTACGAGTAAGTATCCGCATTATAACTACAACTTTTAGTTTCAAAACCTGTGGGCTTTTGCTTTAATGTGTTTATCTACAACTATGTAAAATAATTTTGATATCAAATGCATTGAATAAAAACTGTGTTGAATTGAAAAAGTCAAAGATATTTAACACTACTTGTTTATATGGAGCCAGATTGGACATAATTCAATTATCGTAGCACCTCGTTGGCTTATCGTAGACTGGCAAAAAAGCACTACGAGTATAGGGAAAAAACTGCCTTTTTGCAAACTGCTCCGAATGGGTTTCACGGGAATCACGATCTCGCGGTTTTTCTTTTCACAAATAACGAGAGAAATAATTTGGCGCATAACTGATTAGTTGTCGTTCAAGTCAGAACTATAAAAATCGTTAACAAGTTTTGAGTGAAAACAGGGGTCTAATTGCATTTTTGCCGTTATCTCCAGTGTTTTGCGAGTGCACGATTTCTTTTTGGTTCAGGCATCTGAATTATCAACCTAGTTATCATTTGGAACGTTTGTGGCGGTTTTTACTGGTGTTAATTTCGTGCGAGAATTATTTTTGACACAAGGTTTTCTAAGAGTTATGATTTAGTTGTTTAATAAAGCCACGTGCTTTGCTACAATGGTATAAGTCATGGGGTTATTGCTGAAAATGTAAGTAAAGGTTGGTGATTATTTGATGAAGTCAGTTTAAGGTGTCATGTATTTGTAAATTAATAGAGCAGTTACATGAGAGCATAAGTGAAAACTCAAAGCGTGCGCAATTAGTTATGTATTCAAATTCATGCACATATAAACAATTAAGCTAATTGGAGGTTAGCTTAAATTAATAAAACTCAGGGAAGGAAATACGGCACATCTCCCCACCAACTTCATAAGTTCATGATTTGTCGCGGCTTTTTCACACGAGAAGACCGACGCAAATTTTCAAAGTTCGTATTCCTTGCGGCGACCGCTCCAGGGAAATCCGACTTCTCCGATCCAGGGGATTCCGTCTTTTCGAGATCGATAGGACGAGGTAACGGCCTGTTCTCCATTTCCACGGTATCAGGAACTTAAAACTGCACACCAACGGTACGAGAGAGCGGAGTCTTCTCCACTGCGACAGAGCTAGTTGAATTGGCACCGTGAGCCCCTATTCCTGAGCTATCCACATGAAGTGGCCTAGGTGATTCTGCGGTTGAAGAAACGCTACTCAAAGGCACAGGAGTGTGAACTTCAGACTCAAAACGCTTACGCAATTGATCAATATGTCTTCTGACATACCCACTATGGACTTCAACCAAGAACACGTTAGAACTCAAAACTTGAACTATCGAACCATGAATCCAAACATTGCCTGCTCCGTAGTTTCTAACGAAAACCTTGTCACCCAAACTGAACTTGCGACGGAAAGCGTGTCGATCATGGAAATATTTCTGGTTATTCATTGCCTTCTGAACATGAGAATATAGTTCTGGTTTTACTAAGCTCAAAGGTGTTTTAACATCACGATTGAAGAGTAAACTAGATGGGGTACGACCGGTAGTAGATTGTGGTGTATTTCTGTAACGGAAAAGAAATCTCGAAATTTTTACACTCAAAGATCCTTCCGAAACACGAGAGATACCCAACTTCACCAAACCGACAGCCTTCTCAGCTAAACCATTCGAAGATGGATGGTGAGGCGAAACCTTAACGTGGTGGATCTGTAATCGGTTGACAAACTCAGTAAATTCATTACTCACAAAACAAGGTCCGTTGTCAGAGACAATTGTGTCGCACAAACCATGAGCGGAAAATCTCACCATCAACTTCTCAATAACAGTCTTAGCATTACAAGAAGAACAAGGAAATGCTTCAATGTACTTGCTGTGGGCATCGATCATTACCAATATGTATGAATTTTCTTTTAAGGGACCTGCGAAATCTATATGAATTCTACTCCACGCCCTCTCCGGATATGGCCAAGGAGACAACTCAGACTAAGGTGGCGAAGATCGGGATTCTTGACAAGCATCGCACTCATGAACAGAACGTTCAATATCATGATCAATTTAGGCCAATAAACGAAGCTGCGAGCAAGCTGTTTCATCTTGACAATACCAGGGTGGTTGTTGTGCAAGACTTCCAGCATCCTAGGTCTCAAATCTTTTGACAAATTACGTGGCCAGCTTCCATGTAAAACGTAAGACATGACCAAACTCAAAATTTGATCCCTTTCTGTATGAGCTTGAACTTCTGACGAATCAATCAAGGAAACAAAATTCAATGAGTGAACATTCTCAACAGGTACTGGAAAGGATGGTTCGGTGATCTTAAGGGGTAATCTACTTAAGGCATCAGCATGAGGAATGGAAGACCCAGACTTGAACTTGAAAGTATAATCATAGGCACCCAAGATGAGCGCCCAGCGCTTCACTCGGCCAGAAACAGTAGTAGGAATGGCCTTCTTCTCGCTCAAAAGAGATTCCAAAGGCTTATGATCATTAATTATGGTAAAATGACGTCCATAAATGTATTGGTGAAATCTTTTCACAGCGAAGATGACAGACAACGACTCCTTCTCTAATTGTGAGTATTTTTTTTCAGATTCAGATAAAGTGCGCGAAACACAAGCAATCGGATGCTCACGTCCATCAACAGTATGTGAGAGAATGGCTCCTATCCCATAGGCTGAAGAATCACAACATATCGATAAAGGCTTGAAGGATCAAAATGCATCAGAACTGCTGAAGAACAAATCAACGATTTAGCTTCCTCAAAAGCAATCTGCTGTTTCTTACGCCAAACAAACGCAACTTCTTTCTTCAACAATTCATAAAGTGGATTCAAAACAGTTGACAAATTCTTCAAGAATTTTCCATAATAATTCACCAACCCCAAAAAAGCCTTCAATTCTGTGACATTTGTAGGAGGAGGAGCATCCTTAATAGCTGTGACCTTGGATGGACTTGGGTGAATACCTTTCGAGTCAATGAGATGTCCTAAGTATTCAACTTCAGTCAACATGTACTTGCACTTGCCACGATTCAAACGTAAGCCTGTATCACAAAGTCTCCTAAGAACTTCTTGCAAATTCATCAAATGTTCTGCATCATCTCTACCTGTGACCAAAATGTCATCCTGATATGCACAAACGTACTTCATATCACGCAAGAGATCATCAATTATGCGTTGGAACACTGAAGGAGAAGATGAAACTCCAAATGGCAATCGTGTGAACCTGTACAGACCAGTGGGTGTATTGATAGCAGTGAAATCTCTCCACGACTCCTCTAAAGGAATCTGCAAGTAAGCAGTACGCAAATCGAGTTTCGAAAACCTTTCACCTCCAGCCAGCGTAGCATACAAATCATCTATGTTAGGAAGCGGGTAACGATCAGGAACAAGACACTGATTTATGATGACTTTGTAATCACCACAAAGCCTGATCTTTCCATCATTTTTTTTCAATCGGAACTATAGGCGCTGCCCAGTCGGAAGTAGTGATCCGTTCCAGAACACCTAATTTCAACAGTCGTTGAATCTCGCCATCAACTTTCTCACGAAGTGAATATGGAATAGGTCGAGTCTACAAAACTTTGGAACTGCATTTTCTTTCAGATCGATCCTACAAGTTGCCTTGACAGCACCAATATCATCATTGAAAACGGAAGTGTACTTGGTCAAAATGGAATCAATGGAATTATGTGAGAAACAGGAAAAGTCTGGGTCAATCCGAAAGCCTTGATCCAATCTCTACCACAAAGATTAGGTCCTTCATTCTTGACAACTGCACACTGTAGGATACAACTTTTGAGAGTTGTAGAAAACTGTGGACTTAAATACCCCGACTACATGCAAACTATGACCCGTGTAAGCTCTCAATCCTGAATTGGAAGTTTCCAACTTAACTCCCTCGAAATTTTCACGGAACGTTTTCTCAGTCAAAATGGTGGCCGGAGTACCAGTGTCTATCTCAAACTTGATAGGAACTTCATTCAGTAAGATAGTAGCCTCATCAAGGTGCAACGTGATTCACTTGATCTTCTGGAGTAAACTGAGTATAAATCATAGAAAAATTGGTCAGACTGACTAGTGGACTGGTCAGGTGTATCTGTGTTAACACTGTCAACTGCATTAACAGAACTCTTGGAATTTGCATTAACAGAATTCTTGGAATTTGCATTAACAGAATTCTTGGAATTTGTATTTTGAGAACTTTTGCAGACTGAACTGATATGACCCTTCTTATTGCACTTGAAACACGTACTGTTAATGGCTGGACATGTCTTACAGTTATGCTTTTTTCCGCACCTGTAACACGGACTCCACTTCGTATCCTGAGGCTGCTTCTTCTGAAAATTGTCGTTAGATTTGTCCTTTTTGTAGAATTTGGAGTTGTGAACTTTATTGACACTGGTTCCAGTGGCACCTGACTTCAAAATCTCAGCATCTCGAGTGGCAGTTTCAATCGCCAAACAAATCTCAAGAGCCTTATTAAAATCCAAAGTTGTATATTCAGTGGTCAACAACCTTCTCTGCATGTGCTCATCATTTATGCCTGATACCAAACGATCTCTCAGCATAGAATCCAAAGTACTACCATACTCGCAATGCTCACTTATTTCCCTCAAAAGAGCAACGTATTCAGACACCGTTTGGTTAGACTGCCTAACACAAGTATTGAATTTCCACCTTTGTACAATGGGTGACGGTTTCGGAGAAAAATGCTTGGACAAAGCAACAGAATATCAGCCAAAGCAACATCAGCAGGCTTATTAGGGTCAGAAGACTTCTCAACAACCCGTAAGTTTTCGGTCCAACACAACTAAGAAAGACGGCTCTCTTAATAGATTCATCCGTGATACCGCTAGCCAATATGTATTGAATAAATCGCTCAGAGTACTGCTCCCAATTTTCTTTTTCAATCAAGAACTCACTAAACTGGTATGTAACCGACATTATCCAAAAAAAAAAACGTAGAAGCACCAAGTTGTACTTAGACAAAGTTCAGAAATTGCTTTCACTTAATGGTTAATATGGTAAATAAGTTGAATTATTATTGGAAAGCAACTCTTGGATACGTATTGCGTGAGATTCAATGTCCAACGTCGCCAATTAATGTCATGTATTTGTAAATTAATAGAGCAGTTACATGAGAGCATAAGTGAAAACTCAAATCGTGCGTATTTAGTTATGTATTCAAATTCATGCACATATAAACAAATAAGCTAATTAGAGGTTAGCTTGAATTAAATAAACTCAGGGAAGGAAATACGGCACAGTTTTTAGTAGCAAAAATGTGATATTGAATTAATCTTTTGCCCAATGACAACATTGAATATTCTGCCTGCTTAAAGAATGATCGTGCAGTGAACTAATAATACCAAATACTCATAACTATTTTAAGAACGTCAAAAAACGCTCAATGATTAAATAAAAACACAGATGGCAAAAAATTGATGATGCAAAACTCATGCAGGAAATTGCCACAACCAAAACTTATACGAAAAGGCTATCTGCAGATCTCATAATTAAAAATCACAAACATCCACAACACCCTCCTCAGCGCATGTCCCCTCCATTAAATGTCCATGTTTGCAATGTATCATAAAAACGAGTGTGTCGTGTAAGACCAAAGTCCGTGAACATGAAAGCTCAAGATAAATGGGTTCAAATATGCAACCAAGGTAACGTACGTCAAAAGACAAGGAAGATGTGAATGACATCCGACCTCACCGATTGGATAATAACATTAACTTTTCAATGGCCCGATTCGATTATCCACTTGTTCGGCGCAAAACAATTTCAATTTTGATTAATATTTAATTTCGCAAAGAAATTCTGAGTGTTCGATAATCGAACTTCTTACTGTATTTCCGATTTCTGGAATAGAAATGGATATAAAGACTAAAATGCTATCGATGATGAAGATGTTCAAAGGTGTTCGAAATAATTTTCAACACATTGAATGTATTAGGTAATTCCAACCTAACTATTCCATAGTGAGCAAAAAGAGCCAGCTGATCCAACAAACTGACTAGCAATTAGATACACTATCGACACAGCATTCCAAGATTCGCAAAATTGGATAACACATGCATGTATTTCAGGCAGCATTTCCGATGATTATGTTTCTACAAATGAAAGCATCTCACATATCAGGTAAATCGGTTATCCGATTTGGTTTGGCAAAACAATTTCAATTTTGATTATTTAATTCCCAAATGAAAATTATGAGGTGTTTCGGATAATCGAACTTTTATTACTACGATTGCCTATTTCGGAAATAGAATGGTAATAGCCTAAAATGCTATCTATGCTGAAGATGTTCAAAGTGTCGAAATAATTTTCAAAGCGATGGCATTAAATGGTATTGTAATTCCAACTTAACTATCAGTAACGGCGATAAAGGAAAATATTTGAGAATTGCAAAAAATCGAGTGACCCATTTAATTAGAGAAAAATGGATTATCTACAGCAAAAGAAAGTGAATTATGTGGTTAGAGATACAAATAAATCCTATCAGAATTTGATATTTGCCTACATAACCTCAAACTCTTCATACAAATACGCACCAAACCACACAACATACGATTACTAACTGGCAGATTCCGGAATCGACTGCGCTCTGAAGAGCGTTTATGTGAGCAATGTATAAATCGACAGAGGAACACCTGATAACAATTCCTGATAGAAAGCTCACTATATCAAATTTTACGACAGACACAGCGCTTTTGTTGTGCAACTGTAGCAATACAAAAGAATTCAATAAATTGATGAATATTTTAACTCCGAAACTGGTAAAATCCATCGCGAGGTTTCCAAAAAAGCAAAACGATTGCGAACGATAACTAAGGACCATCACTAATCAATAAATCTGAAATCTGGGAAATTTAATTTTCGTCAATTTCTGCACGCCTTCCTATTCAGAATATGTTTCAACAACACCGACCGCACACTGTTTTCTGCATCAAGCTAATTTTTTTTTTATGGATATTATGTGAGCACACATGCTCCTGTTTTCCAATGTTCTTGGAAATAAACATTTCGACTTTTGACTTTTGACTATCCTGGTGATGCAAAAATGCCAGCTGATCAACAAAATGACTAGCAATTTAGATTACAGCGATCGACTCAGGCATCCAAATTCGCAAATTGATAACACATGCATGTATTCAGGCAGCAGTTTCCGATGATCTGGTTCTACAAATGAAGCATCTCACATATCAGGTAATAAACTTCACGTCTTTGTACAAAAATGCCAGGTTTCCAAACAAACGCACGAGCGAGAAATTTAATGTGGTCAATGCGATAATTCGTGCGAGATCATTCAAGGCCACTAGCAGTTGCTGGCAGTGGGGAGAGAGAGAGCAATTTGACACCAATAAATAAAAACAAAGGTGATCACAGAGTTTGCAGCAATTATCGGGGTATCAGACTGCTCTGAGAGAGAGAGAGAGAGAGAGAGAGATATGTTTATTTGTTCTTTAAATGACAATCGGAATATATAATATATATATAAAATATATATATACTAAATATATATATATATATATATATATATATAAATATTATACAAGACATCCATAGACATTTATAGACAATCAGATATATATAAAGTTAATCACAAAAGACAGACTTTGAAATTATGCTCATTCTCGGAAAAAAAAGATTTCTTCGTAAAAGATGAACGGGAGTGGGAAACAGAAAGTCGACCTCTGGGAAGGCGAGGCGGAAACAGTCTTTGACGAATGTGTCGGTAAAAGGGACCTCATGAAACACCTGTAAAGCTGACGATGCCCTACGCGCTGTAAGATCAGGCAAAGTCAGTGATACCCTTTATCCTGAGACATCTGCTTTGAACTCTTTGTAAGCGTCTTGATCGAATCGGAAGATGCGTACTCAAGCAAAGTTCTGATGAGGATACATACATCAATTTGAAGTCCTTGATTGTTGTTAAGGACTTCATTTCGCCGTAGAGAGGATATACAGTACATAAGCTGAGCGCATGGTCTTTCGATATGGCCTGACATGAGCACCCCATCCCGATATTCTACATCCATAGTGGACACCAAGAGAAAAGGACATTCTGCTTGAAAGCTATATCAGGCAAACTCACTCTCGAGGGCGATTATTTCCCCGAAAGTCTCCTCGAGATCTTATCAGTCATCTCAGTAGTCGTCATGATTTCGTTCAGTTGCATAAGCGTTCCTAAGTGACCAAGTCCGTTTGACAGTCAAATCTCCCGATTTAATTCTCTCAATATCATGGACGGACAAAGGGACTTTCTAATGAAACACTCAAGAGAACATGTATAAGAGAACTATACAGGGGCGACTGCACGTAATGAAGTTCGAAAGGCGTTGCGAGTAGATTCGAAAATGTGGCTGCAGGAGAAATACCGACTGATAGAGCAGAAGACACGCCAAGCATAGCTGTTGATCAGAGATATCAATAGAAAATGTGAACCGAAACAACGATTTGTTAAAAATCGCGATGGACACCTGTTTCAGACATCCGAAGAGACTAAGGAGAGATGAACTGAGTACTGCTGAGACTGCATCCGTAGACGGATGACTATGACACCACAGTAGTGACGGAACTTGAAGACATGGCACTCCAAGATAACGACAGAAATGACGAAACACTCGGGTGTGACCAAGAAACCATAACCATACAAGGCTGCCGGTACAGATGGCAACACAGATGGTTACATGCAGGTGGAGTACAATTGGCAGAAGAGCTGTTCATTATATGCGGTCAAGCATAGTCTGAAGAGAAAGTTCCTGATGAATGGAACAAGTCGGTGATAGCGATGCTGCCAAATAAAGGAGATCTAAGCATCTACAGCAACTAACACACCTTATCTCTGATAAACTACATGTGCAAAGTGTTCTTACTGATCATCCTAGCGCGTTTAAAAACTTCTGTCGAGCATTTCCTGGTAGAAGAAAAAACAGGAAAAAACGTGCACGCTAGAAGCGCATGCAAGAGAGAGAGAGAGAGAGAGAGAGAGATATGTTTATTCGTTCTTTGAATGGCAATCGG